>JAFIDM010100317.1:209025-229602 GCA_023159025.1 Thereuonema tuberculata | reverse complement strand
AAAAAAAAAAAAAAAAAAATTAGGCTTTGCTCACAAAATATAAGGTTTGTTTTATTTTTTCTTAAATTGATTTTTATTGTATGTCTCATATTTTTTATTTAATTTTTGCAAAAAAAAAATTAAAGGCTTTGCTAACAAAATATAAGGTTTGTTTTATTTTTTATATATATATTTTAGTGTTTTTAGGGTGCAAAATGGAAAGAAAAATGTTTTTATGTTTCTCAAATTAACATTAAATTCAATCAAAGGCAGTAGAACAACTGTGAATCAAAAAATTTAGTTAAAATATGAAAAATCCCTACTGTGGCCTATACAAACTTGTGCTCCAGTTGGCAAAAACATGGCGGCGGAAGCGTTAGCTAATAGAAAAGAAGACCACCGTTGCCACACTGTCTCTCTAGTCACTGTAATCCAGTGCTACGTGAGAGTAATCATGTCTGGTACTCAAAGGCTTATGCTTTGGCAATGCAAAGCAAGTAGAAGATGTCCCATTCCCTCCCCTCTCCTTGCTTTTTCCCGTTTTACCCCTATGTCTGATGCATAGGAAGCCAAGGTTTCAAACCCGCTGTTACGAATCCGAGGTCTCAAAGGGTTAAGAAACTTCGCTATTGCGAATCGTTGCGAACACAGTGATCGATTGTTACGAAGCGGCTCTTCGTCGTAGCGAGGCTTGTTTTGTCGCTGCCAAGACAAGTTGTGAGGTTTTGTCGATGAAAGTTCCTTTCATATACATTCACATTAGATCGGAAAAGCCATAATGGAAATCTCCAGTCATCTTAACACTTACAATTCTATATTTATTTTCATTTGCATTGTAATACTTGCTTTGCTAAAATGATAAAGATCAAAGGTCTGGGATGCTTCCGGCTTTCAAGAAACTTATTTTTTCCCCCCTCAAAAAACTGTTGGTGAGTTATAAACAGGGCATCGAACCGGAACTGAACCGAAAACCGGAACCGAAAAAGAACGATATATTTGGTCGGAGTGGAGCTGAACCCGAACCGAAAAATTTTAACTTGTTGAACCCGAACCGAAACCGAAAACCTATATTTATTTCACTCTTTCATTTCAAAAAACAGATCAGTGATTCCATTTTTCTTGTGCGTGTATGTTCCTAATTTGTGATGTTAACCTAAGTTCCGCACGTTAAACTTGTATTTAAATGTATTCTTTTTGTAATTTAATCCTTCACAGGCTAAGTTGATTTTAGCGGGGATTAAATTTCTGCCCTTTTTTATTCTTAATTTATATATTGTTGTTTTTTATTATGAAGAACCATTTTCTTGTTGACTTTTGTTTTTCTTTAGGTCTTTCTTGGAATCGCTGGTTTATCAGATACTGGGTGAATCCAGCTGAAGAAGGCTAGGAAGCCTGAAACAGCTGTTCTGGGTTCCCGGTATCGAAATTTCAAAAAACAGATCAGTGATTCCAGTTTTCTTGTGCGTGTATGTTCCTAATTTGTGATGCTCTTTCATTTCGGTTTTCCTCTTTTAAAGTATAAGTGAAAGGCCCATTTTTTCCTGTGGTCAACAACTTACTTCGACTCCTCCCAATCTATCGTATCTTGTGGCCACAAGATCCAAACGCCGATTAATCATCAGTCACTTGGGACAAACATGACATAAAACTTATTTTCTGCATTTAACTTATGCCGACCGACTTCCAAGAAGTTCCCAGGGAATTTTTTTCCTTTTAAAATAGCTGGAAACCAAAAAATGCATAGTGGGATGATTGAGCTTTTCCCGCCTATGCAGATATACAATACCCATCATTTTTATAATTTGTGCCTAGCAATAGCATCGATCAGTCTGAACTTCATTGAAGAAGGATCTCTCAACGCATCTTGTGTCTATTTCCACATCAGTTAGCGTAGTATTTTCTTTCTAATAAGGTATGTATTGCGAATTCGATAAATTTGATATTTTAAATATATAATGTCTAACTGTTATTTTAATCGAAATATTTAGGTTATTGGTGTGAATATTGAAGTATCAACAATTCCAGAAAAAGGAGATCTCGTTTTCTATATATTTGTGTGGCTGCCTTAATTTCAACGTAATATTTTGTAGGCTATTCGCCCACATACAAAACTAAAATGTAGCCTAAATTTCTCTTAGAAGTGTAGCATTAGATTGATTGTAATTTTCGAAAACTTAACATATAAAAATAATATTGTATTTACAAAAAAAAAAAATAATATTGTAAAATATGAAATTATTCCTAGATATCCAAATTAAACTTTTTCAGAATTAAAAAAATATTCTAAATTGTAATTAAATACAATTAAATAATTAAACACGACACGTTAAAAATTGATTTATGATACATTATTTGTCGATATTGTTATTCCATTAATTCACATTAATTTACTAACAAAAAAAACTTCTCAAACCTTCTTATGGCCAATTTTTTTAATGAAACTTTTCAAGATTAAGATATAGTTTCACTTAATTAAATTACCAAAATCTTAGGTGAAGAATCGAAAAAACAAAAACAAAAAAAAAACCGCATTGGCTGTTCCCTTCTATGAACATACTCCCTACGCATACCCGTAAAATCTGTGTAAATATATAGCTTCGCGCAAAAAAATTTAACTGGTTCTGTCGAATTAATTACGGATTTATTTCATTAAATAATTCGTAATATTTCTCAAATTTTGTATAACATTTCGTCGTGATAAATTTTATTTACTTCTGAAGTTTGAATTGACATTTTACAAAAATAATAAACAATATATGAAGGAAATGTAAGTTTTTGTATTATTTTAAATTTTCTAAATGGAATTTTTCTGTCCCATATTACACAAAAGGAATTCAATTTTTAAATAAATATAATTTAAAGGTTTCATTTCCGTATATAATTTAATCTAAGTAAACACAACATATTAAATATTCAAATTTAAATTATTTATTTTCATTAATGATTCTTAATATTGTATTTTTCAAGTGAATGTTATTTCTAGTTTTAAAATTAATTTGTCCATAAACATTTTTCCTAAAAATTTTAGGAACCGGTTCGAACCGGTTTGAACCGGTTCATTGATGGCTGCCGGAGCGAAATCGAAACCGAACCGAAATTTTGAGTTTTGAGTGAACCGGAACGAAAATCGGAGCGAAAATTATTACGGTTTCGATGCCCTGGTTATAAACATATCGGAAAAAAAAAAAGTTCACAAGGATTTAATTTTAGCTTCGGATGTCCTGTCTCAGTTGGCTTCTAATTGCTGTAAGAAAGACGTAATATTATAGCTTAATATTAAAATAAAACAAAACACTAAAAAAAACAAAAAAAAACATCTAAATGAAATTTTATAAAAAAAAAAGAATGTAATAAAAATTGGTTGGTTTTTTTTTTTTTTTCTATAAAACAAAATGGTGATAAAACGGATTGTAAACCCGACTTTGAAATAGAAAACAAAGATTTAAGATCGATACGATTGTTAAAATATGATTTTTAGTTGTTAAAAATTTATTTAGTGTTTTATTTGTAACTATATTTCATCTTTGTTATTGATATACAGTAGATAAAGCTCCAAAAAATATATAAAAAAGAAGCCTTGTTAAAATAATGTATTTAAGCTTTCTTGTTTTCTCTAAATAGTTCTGATATAAATAAAGCATTTTATGGATTTCTAAAACCAGGAAATAGTTCGCAATGGAAAGAAATATTAAGTCAGTTTTCCTCATTTTTATTTATTTCTTCTTAGGGTAAGAATAAATTTGTTTTTATTTTTTAATATATTAGGAGAAATTATTTTCGTTTGTAAGGTATTAAAAACACTCTTATAAAACTAGAATAAGTTCATTGCGTATGTATAATTATGGATTTTATTTTCGTTCTCATTAATTGTTTATTCGTTTCATTTTTTGGGATATTCCTATTACTGGCATTTCTATTTTTAAATCTTTGGAATAATAAAAAACAAAACAACAACATTATGTTTTCTACTTTTGTTGATTCTGTAAGCGATGATACTATTCGTTATTTTTATGTACTCTTTCTCTTATCGTGTGACTTCTTAGTACCGTCCCATTGATGGCACATTAGGCCTAATATGACCGCTTCATTAAATGGGCCTCAAATAAAAATATTTTTATGATCTGCTTTCTTAATTCGTGTCGTTTTTGTAATTAGCATTTATCTTTAAAGCTCCGTAACGACTCCACGAATAAAAATGAAATATGTTAATATTTCGGAATAATATTTTTTTGATTAAAGTGTGCAATGAGGGTTCGTGTCGTGTAACGTCGTCGAAGTGTTAGACGCATCCCAGCAGTGGCAATGAGAATAAAGCTCAGTTTATAATCCGAATCTAATAGGCTCATTTGTCAGACAGAAGACATGGCATGAATAATGATCATTAAATGTAAGTGCAGCTAACTCATTTCCCCCAGGGATTAATCTAAGAATAATAATTGGATGACAAAACTAAACAAATAAACAAACAAAAAATCTAAGCTACAATTTTTTTTAATTTTTTTTTTTAAGAAAGTAAGAACTACTTTTTTTTGGAACTAAAGCAAAAAACAAGAAAAAAGAAATAAATAAAAATAATTATTTGGATTAAGTAATTTAGAGTAAAGCAAAACTCAGCTTAACCAGAAACGATTATAAAATAATTTCAGATAATTGAAATGTCGATTAATTCCATAAATGTCGGTGAATGTACAATATTTTTCGAAAAATCACTTAAAAAAAAAAGTTGAAGAATATGTAAAATAAAAAATTAAAGAGAAATTAAAAAATTGTATAGGAATATATTACGCATAGCTATATAGACAACGGTTGGCGTTGTCGCTAAGATATTGGCCTCTCACCTCTGAGTACCGAGGTTCGGTTCTCATGTTGGTTTCGTGATGGTGGACGATCCGCGCTGAGCACGTTTTCTTGGGGTTCTCCCGTTTCCCCTGCACTTCTCCCATCAGTCTTTCTCTCCGTCTGTCCTTTCCTCCGTGGGAGAGCACAATAGATCAACAGTCGTGGTGCTCGGCTTCCCTGCTACGCACACTCACAAACACCACATTACATATAAATATATGTTATATATAATAATTGTATATTACTATGTGTAAATAAATAATAATAAAAAAGAGTGGGAACGAGGGCAATGTTTTTCTTTAAAATAAATTGTAAAGATGAATTCCGTTCAAAGATAACCATTGAAAAAAAAATCATCTTGAAAATAGATTTGAATGAAAACTTCTATTACTTTCACTTCACTTTCTTTTCTTCAAAATAAGGACATTACGATTTGTGATGAATAGTTTTTTCTTCCTTTTTTTTTTTTAATCTCTAGTTCGATATATTTATATGTACATATCTTACTATAAAGTACAAATCAGTAGATGAACTAAATTTCCTTTTCTCCTTTTGCTTTTCATCTTAGGGACAGGAGAAGAAGGAATACTTTATTTAAACTATAGAAGAATAAGTAAATTATTTTTAAAAGTGTTAATGTAAAAAAAAAAAATAATAGTATTTTATTATTTAGTAATCTGTTACATTAGTTAAAATTTGGGAGCATCTAAAAATAAAAAGACAACTATTCTTATAAAATAATAGAATTTCAATAAAAAAAAAATTGTCCCTTATAAGAAGAAAAAAAAAATTAAAAAAGTGGAAAACTCTTTTAAGTGCCGTTGTAAGATATTAGAGAAATCAGAAACAAAGATTACAAAGTTAAGACTTCCCCTTATACACCTATATAAAACAAAATATAACTTACACTAGTTCATCACTAATAGTGATGTAGTACATCACTATTAATAAACTAGCAGCAAAGCCTGTCGGACGACAGGCATAAAAAAATCTGAAAAATCATTTTATTATCAACTATCAACTATAAAGTAAATATCTCCTTATAAACTACATTTTTTGTAAAAACAGCATCAGATCCTTCTATCAGATTTGAAATAAATACCAACCATATCTAAAGTTTCTCCTTGTTAATAAATTTTACTAAAAGTAAGAATGGAATAATTATTATTTTTGACTCATAACGCCAAAAGGCCTTGAAAACTCACCTTTGTAATCTAAATACTGCGCTAACTTTTGAACGAAGCTTCTACGGCAAAAATGGTTTTGAGTTTCAAAATCAGCGTAAAAAACTGAGTAAGTATGCCAAATTTCATTAAAATGGGTGCAATGGTAACAAAATTATTTGGTTTCGAACGTGTGTTTTGTTAGAATTTCAGTTGTCTAGGTCAGTTCCCAAGGATAAATTTCATGGAAACAACATGGAATTACAAAATGAACTAATATTTTCATCCAATTTGAGTACTTTTGATTCAATGGTACCATTGAGAACCTTGGATCTATCTTAATAGCTTAATTATATTAAGCTATTAATATGTAAGTACGAATAAGTATGCCAAATTTCATTAAAATCGGTGCAGTGGTAAGAAAATTATTTGGTTTTGAATGTAAGGTTTCTTAGAATTTCAGTTAAAATTTCATGGAAACAACATGGAATGACAAGATGAACTAATATTTCATCCAATTTGAGTACCCTTGATTCAATGGTACCATTGAGAACCTTGGATCTATCTTAATAGCTTAATTATATCGAGTTACAGACAGACAGACAGACGAACTTAGCCAATTATATAAGTTGATGATGATTGATTTGTTATTTTATATTAAACAATGCTTGCTAAGAGTTAATTAAATTTAAGTAAATGTTTTTTTATTATTTAAATAAACAATATTATCGAAATTAAGAAGATGTAAATAAATGGAAAAAGTAAATTGAATAACCAAAAAAATTATGGAAGAGAAAAAAAATCAAAACTGTATTAACATAATATTATAATTTTTTTTTTTTTTTTATTTATTTACTTTCATTAAATTCTTTTCGTCTTGTTTGAATTGAACTAAAACAATCCCATCAACAGATTCGAATACATTAGTTAAACAAAAAATAGAATAGCATACAAAAATCAGAATATAAAACAAAGTAAATGATACATCACTGATTTGATGCAATCAAAGAGTTACAGACAAAATCAAACACAAATTATCATTATTCTTAAAAAAAACAGTTATTTTATTTTTTTTCTCTCCTATTTAACCATAGGATTAATATTATAATAATAAAAAAATGTTGTTCGCTTTCGAAGCTAGAATTTAACGGGAAAAAAATTAATTCTAATAATTTAACTGTTTGATATTGCTATAATCATAGATTTAATTTTACTTGTATTAATTTAATACATTTACAAGCTTAATGAAACATCATTAGCCAAGATAAAAAAAAGTCCATACTTACGATTTAGGGATTGAGCTCCTGCATACGAAATAAGCAGAGGCCTCTAGCAATATTGTAATATTCTAAATTTCGAATGAATACTTCAGGCTGTATTGTTGAAAAAAATAAAAATAAAAAATAATTTAGAATAATTGGAATATTAAAAAAATATTTTAATTTAATAAATAATCTCAGATTATTGATTGGTAATTTTATAATTAATTCTTTCGATTCAGTTAAAACGTAATTTACGTTTAATTTCATTATTGAAACTAATTCAAAATTTTTAGTAACTATCTTAATTCAATTGATCAATTAAGAATTAAAATTATTTAGAAAATTTTGAATTAGCAATACAATTATTTCACAATAAGGAAAAGTTCTTGAATAATTTTCTAAAATATAGGAAAGAAAAACAAAAGGAAAATCAATAATTTGACTCGTCAAGCCTTTAATTGAAAACCAAGTCTGCCAAGGACTTTTATTAATTCTTATTAGTTTGTTTGTTTTTTAAAATTGGCTGTTTTTTTTAATCTGATATTTCTCTGGTGCAATACATAATTTTGATTCAGAATTTCAATCTATCATTAAGAAAAAAAAATATTTTGTTTGAAAAATTAAAATTTTGCTTTAAAGGCATTTTATGAAAATCAAAATTATACAGGAACGTCATTGAATGAAATGAAGACAGGAAAAGACAAAACTTTTTTTTTTTTTAACTTTTTATTCCATCAAGTCTTTTTTTATTTTATTTTTTTGTAATTATTTTTCAAGCAGAAAATGAAATCTTAAAATAAAATGAGAATGAATAAATGAGACAGTGAGTTCAATTGATATTCATTACGATGTTTCATCTTTATTAAAAAGTTCATCAGTTAAATCACGTGTCAACACGGAGTTTTATAGAAAAGCCTACAAAATTTATTAAAACTAAATTTTAGAGTTTATAAGAACTTATATTATTTTATGTAAAACAGAACCTTATAAGAGCTAAAAACCGAAATCTTTCTGAAAAAAGTTTGTGTTTAAATTAAAACAGACAAATAAGAGGATATATATAAAAAAAGTTAAATCTATAAAGCTAAGGCATACAGGCCTTGGATGAAGTTAAGGCTCCCAATGACTCTCGATCAACGTGAGCAAGCCGAGCAACTACTCAACTACTCAATTCCTCAACTAAGGTCAGCCAGTCACCCTGATGCCCGCCTTTCGTTCCTTAACCGCCGAGTAAGAAACCAATATGATAGAAGGCTGGGTGAACCCTACGTTCGTCTGGAGGAGAAATAACGGTTAAAGATGTCGTTAAAAATGTAATATCGTCATATGTAGAAATTAAAAAAAAAAAAACTAAAAATTTAGAATTTTTTATTTAATATAGCTAACAATCGATCAGCACTTGATTATTGTTTATTGTTTAATCTAAGTAATTTCTCTATTGAATTTAACTCGGAACAATGCATTCAACCTTGTTTAAAAATTAGCTGTTTACAAAATTAGGAAATATTAAACAATGACAAATTGATATAAAAAAAAGAAGAAGAAGAAGCAAAGAAGTAAAAAACGAAAATATTTAGTTTTCCTGTAAAATAATTAATAATAATTAATTAATAATTAAAAAATGGCAAAAAGTCTTGTGTATAGATTGAGGAGAGGAAAGTGAAATCCAAAATAAAGACAAACTTTTAGAACTTTATTTAAAAAAAAATAATTTAATCAAAACAAGTTAATGTTGTTATTAGGAAATTGTTAAAATGTCTATTGATGATCGTCTGTCTGCATAAAAAAAAGAAACAGAATCACGACTGGGTTAAGAGCTTAAGGGTTCCAGTGTTGAACACCTGAGGAAATGAAAGAATCAATCCGCCTTTAAAACTAGCAAAGAAAGAGTTCCATTTCAATAGTTTGCAGTAGAGTAGGGTGTATATCCCATTGACATATAAAAAGAATACTTGAATAGCGGCATGAAATCAAAATCTTCTTCTAAGAATATCTTCTCCTTCCAATTCACTCTTTACGATATTTAGCAAAAACATTTCAGATAAACAAGAATTGCCAAGTAATGCACATTGAAACTAACGAACATCTATAGTTCCCTGAATTCACAAATTGGAAAATCGTTATACTGTAGACTGGTATTTATAGTAAGATAAAGAAGCTTGTCGCTATTCAAATTGTTCGAGAGAGCACATAACTAGAATTGAGATGTATACGTAAACTCTATGAGGCGGTGAGACCTCTTACTTAAGCTCGATAACCTAACTTTTTCTCGAAGTAAGATTGACACTGAATGATGAGAAAGACTTAAAAAACAAGTAAACGAATGATTTAATATTCTTAAGCAAATATTCTTAATATATAACAAATTTTACTCTTTTGAAAAATAGTTACACAGTGTAAACGTTCACCCAAACAAACACAAAAAATCACGTTTAATCACTGGCATTTTCTTAGGCAAGACGGGCCTCAACCAGGGGCCTAAGTGTTGCTAAGGTATTGACGTAAAATGTTCGCAGTGCCAATGATGGCTGTCTTTTGTAATTCAGCTGTTGTTATTGCTGGTGCTCCAAGTCTGGTGTAATAGTCCATAAACTTAAGTGATAGTGTTCCTAGTGCACCAATGATGATTGGCAACACTGTAGTTGTTTTATTCCATATTCGTGTAATTTCAAGTGCCAGAGCCCTGTATTTGTTGATTTTTTCCAGTTCTTTTTCCTGGACTCTACAGTCCCCAAGGATGGCAATGTCAATTAGGGTCACATTTTGTTGTTCAATTAATGTAATATCGGGCGTATTAGCTGTTACATGCTGGTCTGTTTGAATACGAAAATCCCAGAGGATTTTAACTTGCCCGTTGTCCAAGACTTTTTCTATACTGTGATGCCAGGGTTTTTCTGATGTATGGAATCCAAATTTACGACATAGTGCCCAATGTATTTTCTTGGCTACATCGTCATGTCGCTTTTTATATATATATATATGTATGTAAATATTGAGTTTAGTATTATATTGGATTAAATAAATTGTTTGATTTTATCTCCCGCTCTATTTACTCCATAAACCCTATCAACGAAAATATATATATTAATCTTTGATGACAATTTAGTGTTAGCTAAGATGTTATCAAAAACAGTAGCAGAAGCAGTGGCCAAGAATTCTAACAAATATCTTTTAATTAAACATATTGATTCCTCAGGTACATGAAATCATTTTCTCAACGAAAAAGTCAATAGTCCATAATTCATAACTTGAATACTTTCGAAGTTCCGCTTGAAGATATATTCACTTCCCGATAAAGTTAATAGTTCTTCACACTCAGTAGTTTCTAAATGTACTATGTGATGAGGCTTCTTTTAATCACGGTTTATTGATTCATCGCATCTCAATCGAAACTCTGAAAGGAAAATCTAAGAAAGAAAAACAAAATAAGATTCATTTATTCTTCTTGGAATAATTTATCATCTTTAAAGTTATTCAAAGGTTCCTTTAAATTAGTTATATCACTTAAGGCTTATTGATAACTGATCATCACATAAAGTTTCTTTTCGAACAACGGATAAAGTTTGTCTAAGTTCGCTTAAAATCTTCTTTAAATATTTCACCACTAGTGAATCAAAAGTTTTTACTTAAAGAATTATATATGATACTATTAAGATCGTCAAATCTGGGGGCACGGCAGTGCCCCCGCCAAGACGAGCCGAAGGCAGGAAGGGCACTACGTACCTTTTCTGGAAGTGTTTCGTCGTATTTTTGAACCCTCATTGCTTCGGCCTAGATAATACTAGAGAGCTCAAATTTTCAGGATATGATGCAGTTACCAGACTAATGAAATACGCTAAGTTTCATTTATTTAGCTTTTATACTTTAGATTTTATTAATACCTAAAATACGTCGATTCCGTCACTCACTCACTGACTGACTGACTCATGATCATCAAAATCTCTAGGGTACTTCCTGAAGTCCTAGAAAGCTGAAATTTGGTATGCAGGTTAGGATTAGCACACAAACAACAAAAAAATTAAGAAATCCATAACTTTCACATTCCAACCCCTCATAAAGGGGGGGGGGGTTCTGGTTATGTATTATCGAACCCTCATAGCTTCGGCCTGGATAATACTAGAGAGCTCAAATTTTCAGGATAAGATGCAGTTACCATACTAATGAAATACGCTAAGTTTTATTTATCTAGCTTTTATACTTTGGATTTTATTAAGATCTGAAATACGTCGTACCCTCAATGCTTCGGCCTAAATAATACTGTGTAATAATGTGATTTCTTACAAAAGTGCAAACAGCTTGTATATACAAGTTGACTAATAGAAAAACAGAAAAGTAGGGTATTGAAAAAAAATCCATTTTGTAAATAATCTTAAAACGAAATTTAGTTGTAATAGATAATCCCTCCCAAAACATTTCATGTAAAATAAGTTGCCAAGACTCACATGCTCATAACGCTTTCACTGTTAAAAAGTTATCAGATCTCATCTTACAAAAGAAATGAAATCCCACCCAAAACATTTCATATAAAATAAGGGGTTGCCAAGACTCGCATGCTCATAACGCTTTCACTGTTAAAAAGTTATCAGATCTCGTCCTACAAAAAGAAATGAAATCCCATCCAAAAAACTTCGTGTAAAATAAGTTGCCAAGACTCACATGCTCATAATGCTTTCACTGTTAAAAAGATATGAGATCTCATGTAGAGCCAAGCCCCTAACTCTACGAGGCCTAACTCTACAAGCCCCAACTCTAAAAACCCTATATCTTGGTCAAAAAGTATGGCTTGGCCGTTTCATGGAACTATTTCATCTCACCCAAAACATTTCATGTAAAATACGTTTCCAAGATGCTCATAACGCTTTCACTGTTAAAAAGTTATCAGATCTCATCTAGTGCCAAGCCCCTCACTCTACAAGGGGGGGCCTAACTCTAAAAACCCTACTATCTTGGTCAAAAAGTATGGCTTGGCCGTTTCATGGAACTATTTCATCCCACCCAAAACATTTCATGTAAAATACGTTTCCAAGATGCTCATAACGCTTTCACTGTTAAAAAGTTATCAGATCTCATCTAGAGCCAAGCCCCTCACTATACATGCCTAACTCTAAAAACCCTACTATCTTGGTCAAAAAGTGTGCCTTGGTATATCCTTTATATAACTCCATGGGATTGTCTGTGTGACAGCCATGAAACGGCCAAGGCATACTTTTTGACCAAGGTATAGGGTTTTTATAGTTGGGGCTTGTAGAGTTAGGCCTCGTAGAGTTAGGGGCTTGGCTCTACATGAGATCTCATATCTTTTTAACAGTGAAAGCATTATGAGCATGTGAGTCTTGACAACTTATTTTACACGAAGTGTTTTGGGTGGGATTTCATTTCTTTTTGTAGGATGAGATCTGATAACTTTTTAACATCTATTATTTTATCACCACTGTTGATAAAGTTAATAGAATTAATCTACATTCGATTTGGCTTCTCACCGCACGTTAAATTAATGGCTTTTCACAGTGTGCTTAAAGTAATGGTTCCTTACCCCGCATGGGTATTTATTTCAACGTTAATCATTATATTGATAGCGCAGATGAATTAGAATTAAAGTTCTTGTATACTGTTCCCTCCGAACAAAATTTAATGATATCCTAACAGCAATCCAACGCCATTTTGGAACGAGTGCTCTTTAGGCCCAAACTAAAAACGATGTTTTCTTTAATTGAAAATCTCGTCAAGAAATTCAACAAAATAAAATAGTTTGTACTTACAGTCTCCAGGAAATGTCTTTTCATTATAATTATCCACTAGATAATAAAGTGATGTATATATAATTCCATCGGCAAGCTTATAAAATTCACATCAATTCACGCTGACGATAGTTGAGAATTATTCTCCTTATATATTACAATTCTCAAAATTCCAGGAGAATTTAGATTATTGAGATCCTATAGACATCCTTTACGAATTTCATAATTCGGATTTAGCTTCAATATATTTTACTGTGGATATCACTGAAAGTTTTTTCTCTCCCTCCGGAGAAAAATATTACACTATCTTTCTATAAGGCTCTTAAAATTCATCTCCTTCGTTTTCACGAAAACAATCAGTCGAATCTATTGGCACGTATTTCGTGTCTCATCTCCATTGTTAACCACATGAGTTACTAATTACGTGTTTAACTATTGTTGCAGCTGAGGCTTATGATTTTTCCTCGAATATTTCCTGAAAGAAACAAATGCAATTTGATTAGCCACGTAAAAAATTCATAACTACAATTTGAATCCGAAAAACAAATAAGTAATCCTTTTTTCGAGTCAAATCCGTTTCAATATATATATATATATATATATATATATATATATATATATATTTGTATATCTTCTACAATCTGCTATAACTCAATACATTTGATTCTTATGCAGCATCACAGTTTCTGATACTTGTTAAATATCTAACTTTCTTAAAGTGTCCACTAATATTTAACTAGTAGTTTCGATAAATGGCTTTCACCCTGTGATTGTGTTCCTTCACTAATGCTTTGCATAAAATTTCTTTGAATATGTACGTAACTAACTTTCAAAGTATGTGTTCCTAACACTAACAAGACTTTACTCTTCTTAAAGTTCTGAATAATAAAGCTCTTACATGCAGTATTACTCTTGCATTAAACTTTATCTCTTGTGTTTAACCCGTTGTGTCTTTAGTGTATACAGTCTGTTTTATCGTTCCATCTACTCGGCAATGAATGTGTCTTGTGTAGGAAATTAATAACGGAAAAGGTTAACTTACAGTTCTTTTCCCCGTGTTATCGCACTCTTCCTAAGGCTCCTTAATGTCCTGGTAATGAATCCTTCCATTCAGGTACATAAGCGTTGACATTCAAAGATAGTCTTCAAAGATAGTCTTCAAAGATGAGCTTCTATTTGTTTTCGTCCGGTAACCTAGCAACGACGAATTCTTCATAAACGTAATGTTGAATTTCGTATTAATTCTTTCAGCCTCTTGCAATACGAAAGTTTAACTTCGATCCTAGATTCCACATATCCTTATTGAATAGAAAGGCTTTTCTAAAACTCCCTGAGTTTCTTACGAGCATTACACTGTGACGGCTTCATGGCTAAGTTTTTCTTCCTTCATTCATTCATCCATGGAAATCAACACACAACAATGCAAGAACAAGGAACATCTCTTCTTTTACGTGTCAATATTTTCAACAAAGCTAACAATAACATTCTGTTGCACTTGGTATTTCATGTCTTTTAGATTACAGGAATTGTTTAATAATTTTCATTCACTAGTTTGAATGCTATAGTATAACAGTTCTTCCCTCCAATTCCTAAGGTGTAAAATGTTGTTGACCTTCAACTTGTAAGCAGTTAATTTGAAAGTTTTAACTTTATCCTTAGTCTTTCATATCTTGTTTTGTTCAACCCTTTCGTCAAGATATCCGCTACGTTTTCCTCACTGGGAACATATTTTAGTTTAATTTCCCTTTTCTTGACGTAGTCCTTCAAGGCATAGTATTTCATGTCTATGTGCTTGCTTCTTGATTGATTATACTCATCGTATATCATTTGAATGGTGGGTTGGTTGTCGCGCTTGATCTCACTTGTTGTTTTTGCCAAGTCTCGGAATTTCAATTCTTTTAGTACTCTTTTGTGACTAACAATGCTTCTTGCACATTCGCAACATGCGACCAGTTCACTTTCCTGTGTGGAGTGGGCTACTAAGCTTTGCTTCTTGCTTATCCATGGAGTTTGGTCAGGAGAACGTGGTGGCCAGGCAATAAGGAAATGCAACTAATTATTCGATCATTGGTCAAGTTTTGACGCAACAAAGTTTGCAAGAACCTTCCAACATGAGGAGCTGCACCATCTTGCATAAAAGAGTTTGAATCAAGACACTGTCTTTCCTGCAGCTGGAGTATCACAAAGTTCTGGAGAATGTCACGATATCTAGCAGCAGCCACAGAACATGTCTTAGGATCATTAGCCGTAATTTCTTCAATAAAATAAGGACCCAGGATAAAGTTGGATGTGAACCTACACCAGACTGTAAGCTTAGGCGAATGCAGAACCATTTCCTGAAAAACGTGTGGATTTTCCAAAAAACTCACGGCAATTTTGGGTGCTCACAGTGCCATTCAAATAAAAGTGTGCTTCGTGGCTTCTTAGGATGTCCCATGAACACTACGTATCAACTTCCATCTTCGCCAGAAAGGTCAATCCAAAAATGAGTCGTTTCTCCTTGTCGCCTGGAAACAGTTCTTGTTTGTGACTGATCTTGTATGGAAAAAAATGGATTAAGTTTCTCAAGATCTTTCTAACTGTGCTCCAGTGTAGATCTAATTGTAGTGATGGGCACTACCTGAACCTGCAGCATTCTCCAACGACTACTGAACGATTGATGTGGCAACGTCCTCAATAACGTGATCACCGATGCCCTTTCGTCCTCTGCCACGTTGCACACTTAAAGATCCGGTTTCTTCAAATTTTTTCATCACTTTTCTCAATCTTGTGGTGACATCGATCTCCGGCGTACTTTTTTAGCCCGACGAAATTCACGAATCGTAGCTACAGCATTACCATGACTTTCGTAATAAAACTTGACCATGAACGCACGTTCTTGTAAAGTCATCGTCATCGCTGCTGTTGCTAATAACACGCTCTCAGTTCACACCGATTATTTATAGCCTGATGTCGGCTGCATTCCTGGTGTCTATGCAAAGCAAATTATATTCTCTTTGCCTAAAGATTAACCATTTGCAATTGTGATAACATTTTGACCATTTTTACAATAAAAAAAAAGCGACACATTATAATTAAAACCATACTCTCTTGTTACAGCATTGCATCTTTAATGTTTTTCTAAAAATTATTTCCATTGTTGTAGCAAAAAGCGCCCTTTAGAGGACAATTTTCTAGCTATTGTTTTTGGTTTTTTTTTGCAGAATCGTTGAACGCATCCTTTGAATAGTATGTGTGCAACTGTTGGAGTCTCTCCGACTACTGGTTGCAGCTGCAAAATGCTCTAAATAGGCCAACTTTAAATATAACCACCTTGTATATCAATCAAACCGCGCGGAAATTAACAAATTAGCAAAAAAAGATTAATACATTATTAGACATCATTCGCTCCCATTGTAATTTCAGGGAATTTTGGTCCTATTCGCATAATTTCTCGACAAAGATTTAGTGATTTGATGAACTTACTAGGAAACTAGACTGAAAAAGCATTTTGTTAAACAAACAATAAAGAACATTTTTTTAGTGACCCCCGACAGAAGAGTGTAAGAGGGAGGAGCTCTTACATTCATTCTATCCGTCTCTCCAAACTATGAGTCAGACAGACAAGAGTCATGCCTTTCTACAACCCCTATGATTTGTAGAGATGGGGAAAAATACGAGTTTTGGTCTGCGGTCACTTCCTGTGTCTCAGAGGAAGTGGCCACAGAGGAAACCTAGACGGGTTCACTTTGGTAAGAAATCGCTTTTTTTTTGTTGTTAATAAAGAAAAACTTTATTATTTATTTCGCAATTTCAGTTGATACAAGTACATTTAGATTTATAGTTGAGATTTTGTTTTATGTTATTTTTTGGATAAAAAAAAACCTGGCTGTATCAACGAAACATTTGTAAAAAAATAAAGATTAAGAATCAGATTCTCTTTATGTAATATACAAAGTTAAAGATAAAGGAAATGGGTTCTTACTTTTGTAAGAGACCTGTTTAGAAAATGATTTACTTAAGAAAAGAACGAAGCCAACAAAAACATTCCACCAGGAAAGAAACTGCTCCAATGCGCAGAACTGTAAGGTTAAAATTAGAGGCAAATTTTCCTTGAGAGAGAGCAGAGAAATTAGATGTTATTGTTCTTTTTTTTTTTTTTCTTGTATTTCAATGATAAAACTAAAATATCAAAATTAGTAAATTTTCAGCGATACATTTATTGCATTGAATATTAATGTAATAAATATATCAGTGAAATAGTTTTGCGATAAAGTTTTAACCTTAAGATAAATTAACAAATTATAAAAATTTCTGGATTAGCTTTTAAAATGATTCAATCAAAATAATCTCTCTTTTGTATATTACTAAGGTAAGGAAGAAAAGAAGGAAGGAAATTGTATAAACAAAAATGAGCTATAATGGCACCACCCTTTTAGATTTTCATTCGGAGTTTTCAGTATTCAGTTTAGTATATTGTCCGAAGCTAGGAAGGTCATCTTTTGATTTTGTCTATTTTATTCAAAAGAAAGTCGAAACTAAATCCATCCTCAACAAGAGATAATTTCAGCAGCAATTTGATGTTATAATCGACACAGACAATTATTTCTACGTTGTTCCTTCGTGGGGTCCACAGGAAACATAGTGGTTAGAATCTTTCTTGTGAGCTTGAATAACCCACATTATAAATATTCGCAAAATTGTCATTCAGCAATAAGAGACATCTCGTTATTAATTGTAAAATGTATTTACTTCAATTAATTTGATTTGTTAGAAACAGATTTTCAGTGAAAAGTGTAAACAAAAGCAAACTAAACTTCTCTTAGGCTACAAACCATGACTGACATTTCAATTTTTGAGTTTTTTTTATTGTTTTTATTTCTAATGATAAAGGTTCACAATTAAAGTGTTCTTCTTGTTCCCAACAACTAAATAAATGTTAATATTAATGTTTACTTTCTACAATTAGAGAAACTGCAATATATTTCTATCTTTCTTAGCACTATCACCAATGCAGCTAAATCTTTCTGTAAGTAAATAGTTATCAATATTGTGTCTCAATGATTTTATATAAAAAAGATAAAAGTTGTTGAAAATTTTAAAATTTCACTATGGTTTCGTAATTAGTTTTGTTTAGCACTAAATGTTTTGAAGTTGTTTGGTTTTGTGGGTATGTGTGTTTTTCTTTTAATAAAATAAACAAACTAACAAACAGACAATTATATAAACATTGAATTACAGATTGTAGATCTTCAGATTGTGGGATTATAGATCCCAGATTTAGTATTTATTGTATTTGTAGTATCACAGCTTTACATCTATTATTAATGTTGTTGAAAATAGTAAAGAAATTGCCGCCCAGACAACTTCAAAAATTGTATCTAAATTCTAATAATTTATTTCAAATTGCAAAGTGTCTTAAACCATTGAATCTTTCACAATGATAGAATGGTAAAGATGTTTTTTTTTTTCTACTGCCTTCAATAATTGTGGAATTACCTGAAAGCTTATCGTGATGTTGAATTCAACTGAACTTTTATGTTCAATTTTCCTGTGAATCTAATTATCTGGTATCAAGTAAAAGAAAAAGCGTCATCTATTTAACTTAAAAAAGGAAATTACAAGATAATATTACATCAAAAGAATAAATTTATCTTAGTAGGATTTATCCTTTGATTGAGTTTATACAGGGGGGCGCACATAAAAGCGGCTCCAAAAGGTTTCAACGTATACCTCTATTTTGGTTCTGAAAAACTATTTAACTCTATCGCCTCTGTTCATGTTATCTGTATATTATTGCTGGTATATTTTTATTGTTATGTTGAGAGTAGATGTTGGAAGTGGCCGCCATCAGCCTCGATGCATTTCTCCGCCCATTACTCCGTACATTGCTCAATTCTGTGACCGTAATGTAGGCGATGTCTTGCTGTATGTTTGCTTTCAACTGATCCAAGGTGTGAGGATTGTTACGGTATACTTTCCATTTCAGCACTCATCAGCGCAAGCGCGACTGTGGCGAACAATATCCGAAACGGATAAGTTTATTTTTAATCACTCTTATTTTATTGAGATTGAGTTTACAAACTACATTATTTTATTTTAGGACTTTCTTAAATTTTGATTTTTAAAATTCTATTTACCTATCAGTGAGTATGATTTTAAGTGTTTTATTCATATTCACTGCAGAATTTAAACCCAACATAAATATTGGGTTGAACAGAATGCTTAATTGGGATTGTAGATTACAGAGTTAGTATTTATTATATTTATAGTGAAACAGCTTTATAAAAAAAAAAGTTTCCAACAATAGCACTGGCTCCATATTTAAGATGAACAACCACAGATTACAGCTTCTTGTCTTACTATTTTGTTTCATCCCTAAATTTACTAACGAATATTGCCTATTATCTGAATTCATCCATTAGTTATATATCTACTATACCAAACTTGAAGCCGATGTTCTTCAAGTTTCGTAATGCAAAGATTTCAATCAATCATTTGCAATTTTGAATTCAGAAAGTCATAATGTATGTACGGAATTTTTTCTTCCTACTGAAGAGAAAACCTAAAATCAAAATATCTCATTTTATAAGTACAGCAATTGGTAGCATCAGAGCTGACTTTAGAAACATAATAAAGTATGAAGGCTTTATGAAGATGTACATGATAACTTGTGGAATAAAGCAATTTCTTCTAAATTGAAAGAAAAATTACCAAGAAAAAAAAAGATGAAAGAATAAAGTAAGCAAAATAATCTTTAACGTGCGTGAATAATTTTTAATATAATAGAATTAAGCCAAACGCGCCAGACTAAAATTACAAAATAAAAGAGCTCACACTATCGATTTCATCAGCGCTTTGGCTGATTTCTTCAGGCGAAGTTACAAGATTAAAAAACGTTATAAAAGTCAGTCTTTATATAGGAATTAGACGAAGACCAGGTGATATTGAAATAACGGTGAAGTCAACTATTGCTGGCAGGGAGGGGTGCAGAGAAGTCTCGGAGCAGTTCGTTTTATTTTCCAGTCTTTATCACCAACATGCAACCCACAATAAACCAAACTATGGACAATAAAATAACTTGCTCCGAGACTCTTATGCACTCCTCCCTGCCAGCAATAGTTGACTTCACCGTTAAAATCACCTGGTCTTCGTCTAATTCCTATATAAAGACTGACTTTTGTAATTTTTTTTTATCTTGAAATCAGCCAAAGCGCTGATGAAATCGATAGTGTGAGCTCTTTTATTTTATAATTTTAGTCTGGTGCGTTTGGCTTAATTCTATTATAATAATAAAGTAAGCAGTTATACTATTGTTAAGAAAACGGTAAAGAATCCTACAATAGACCTTATCAGATCCAAGGATTCGCATAAGGATCTTAGACCAAGAGGATTAAGTTGAAATCGGGTGGTCAGCCACACGCAGTTATGCTTATAAATTAATGAAAGACAAAGAAAAACAAGAAACGCCATCTGTTTCTGGTTACTTAAAAAGACTTTACGTAGGAAAGTCAGCAAAGTCAGATAAAGAAGATCTTTTTACATTCGTCCAAGACAATCTCTATCTCTGATTTATTTATTTATTTATTTATTTATTTATTTATTTATTTATTTATT
>JAFIDM010100317.1:180228-202580 GCA_023159025.1 Thereuonema tuberculata | reverse complement strand
TTTTTTTTTTTTTGGTTGAACAGATAGGTTTCCATGGGGTATCTACCTAATTATATTAATCTTGGGCCCCCCCTTCCCCGAAAATATATTCTATAAACGCCACCGCTTTTCATCATGGTCGATTTTCTTGATAACAATTTGTCATGTTGTTTATCAGCTAAACAAAAGCATTTCATTTTCAACTGCTTGATGTAATTCAGGATAATTTTTACTAACTCCTTAATGACTCTGACATAAACTAGAAACCATAGTCGGTAAAGTAGCTGATTGGGAATGAAAGAAGAACGAGGGTACCAATTATAAATGTATGCATCGAAATTTTTGTTTCTCATGACAAATGCACATAGAAGATGATGTAGTAAAAGTCAGTTAGTTTTTTTATAGACTAACTGTTGTCGTCTTTTCTTCGGTGCTAAATATATAACTTGAGGAGTCCTTTTTTTCATTGGCTAGAATTATTTTTTTCTTTAACTTTCTTGGCGATCATTTTTATTTGGAAGACAAGAAACAACTTCAGAATTTAACCAAAAAAAAAAAAAGATGAATATAACGGAAACACTATAAAAATTAAAAGCTCTACTTTTACTAAAATTGAATTTGTCATCTTGAATCTCGGTATTTTATATAGTTTAGTAGGATTTAGCCACTTTTTAAAATTTTATGGTGGCGTTTTCTAACCTATAAACATATGGATTGATATGGTGTTGGCTTCAATCGGCCACTGTAATGTTTAATAATTTCAAGGGCGGCCATTTTGAAAATGAGCTTCATTTTGGAATAGAGACATTTCCCAGAGTCTTCATTCGCAATAAATCCCCGAAAGTCCGCAAACACTTCTCCAATTTCAACTGAAATAGCGAACTTGAATTTCGTATCTTTATCTTTTTCTTTTTAACTATAATTCTAATGCTTATTAGAAACATTCTCAAAATGTTTCTAATAAAATAAAAAGGGTTCCTTGCGGATTGACTTTGTAATCTCACAAGTCAGCACTTACAATCTTTTAATGTTAATTAAACAAAAAAACACCATATCTCCATAAGATGTAGTTTATTTAAAAATTTTTCGGAATTTTCGGGATGATAATACGCCATCCCTTCTTCAAGCGAAATGAACAATAAATTAGTTCTTTGGAATAACCAAAAATACAAACTAGTGATAAACATGACCACAACGTTGAAACAATTCACAATTGTTTTTACAATATGAAATAGCAATTATGCTTTTTCATTACTTTACAATTTTTGAAAAACAAATATTTAACAATAAATCCAAATGAACTAATAGCATAATAACATTAGATAAATCATTTCTTGTTTACAATAAGATAACTCAGATATTTTGAATCCTTTAATTTAACTAACAATCCAATAATCAAAAAACATTTCAATAATGAAATTCATCAATATTAACCACTTTTTTTACATCTTTTTTAATTAAGTCTTTTACTAATATAATCGTAGAAGGGTCTACTTTAGCCCCTTCATATCTATTAAAATTACTTCCTTTTGTACATTTTATTATACAACTTTCTAATATTTTTCTTAGACTTAAATCTGTCTCCTTATATAAAATTTTGACATAGTCCTTCATAACATGTCCTTTTTTGATACAATGTTCTGCAATATCTGAGACGTCCCTATTGGCATTTTTTAAGGCATTACCGTGCTCAGACATGCGCTCTGCCATAGTTCTTTTAGTCTCCCCTATATAAAATTCCCCACACGTTCTACAATCCACCCTATATACTATTCCCATTTCATATTGCCCATCCCTTTCATTTATTTTTTTACATAACAAATTTTTAATTTTGTATTGGTATTTGAACCCAACATCCATATTAAAAGACTTACAAATATTCCTCAAAATCATGCTATTATCATTCATATATGGAATAAAAACTTTATTTGTAAATTTTCCAATCTCTTTCATTTTAAAAGTACAGTGTTACCTCCGAATAACGGACAGTCACGGGACCGGAAGTTTTGTCCGTTATTGGGAGGTGTCCGCTATTCGGGAGGACTGTCTTTCTTTTATTTTTTAGCTTACAGCATGTCATTTAATGAAAAATTACGTATAATCTTAATTAAATTTCTAGAATTATCATTGCGGTATGAAAGAATATGAACAATTGCAAATTATTTACTATATTTCTTTTTAAATGAGTACTAATCCATTTGTCTTACTTAAACTAAAGACAATCAATTACAGTATATAGAAAATTAATTTCTAGCCATCCATTTGATGCCTTAAACGTGTCCAATCCTAAAGTTTGACCGACTTCTCTGGCTTTTTCTTGAAGGAAAACACCGTTTATAGAAATGTTCTTTGCACGAGCAAAGCGGAACCATTTTATGACCATTTCGTCGATTTTGCTTGTTTCAGTTTTACGAAACTTCAAATTCTTCGAATTTTAGTTTGAATTCACCATCCACATTTTTATAATCTCATCTTTGTCCTTCAAAAGTTCACTTATCTGAGTTTTTCCAACTTTAAAACGTTCAGCAAGACAACGCACACTCAGCTTTTCTTTTTCAGCAACTTCAAGAACAGTTTTTCTTTCAGTGCCAATCTCTTCCTTTTTGACGCCATTTTAATTCGCACTAAATTTAATCAACACGTTTATAGAATAGCTTTATGAAGGATTGACATTTACAAAGCAACTAAAGTGAAAAAAAGGGCCTCAGATTCGTGCATTGAATCATGGGACACCGATGTAAATACAACCATGATGCGTTTGTCGAAATGTTAATCGAAAAATAAAAACAAAAAATTTTACAGTTAAAATAACTGTCCGCTATTCAGAGTGTCCGCTATTCGGAGTGGATAACATGGAATGTCCTATTTTAAGGGACTGGGACCCGCAATAATGTCCGCTAATTAGAGGTGTCCGCTATTCGGAGTGTCCGTTAAAGGAGGTTTCACTGTATTATAATCATTAATTTGTTTATTAATGAACTTTTCTGAGCAATCATTTTTCTTTAATAATTTGGTCATATCATCAATTTTTTTCAAATAAGTATCTTGCTTAATTGTATTTCTATCAATTCTCCTTATAAAATTTTCAACCACATTCTTTTTTATACCTATTCCATGTCCCGATCGAAAATTCAAAATATGTTAAGCCTACTTTCTGATTAATACCGTAATCTTTGAAATAAAGAAATTTTTATAATCTTTGAAACATTGCTTTAATATTAATTTTTTTTTCAAAATATTTATTTTTCATAAAACAATTGTGAAGCTTTCAAAACCAATTATAATTTTTGATTTGTTTCCTATTATATTAATTATTTATTTACTTTTTTATTTTTTAAGAAAAAAATCTTTTGTGGAGATCATTAATGAATAATATTCAATTTGAATATTTTTAAAACAATTTTATATATATCTTTTATATTTCTGTGAAATGTTGAAGATTTTTAGTAATTTTCTCAATATTTACTAACATTAAAATAGAAGGATACAATTGATTATTCATTCATAACATTTAATAATTTGAGATTTTTTTCCAAATGAATTCTGATCTTTGATACTTAGCTGATTTTAAATTTAACTTCCCTAACTCTAGCTATCAATGAAGAAATTTATTCGGGTGACTTAGGACTTTCCCGTGCACCCTATAACTTATAGTAAATAGTAAGATCTCATAAAAACATGAAAAATGAGGTTTGATTTTTTTTTATTTTGATACGTAGATAAAAATGTATGATATACATAAAAATTCATCAAAACTAAAAAGCAACAAATTGGAGTAAATACATGTAGACTGTAAAAGTGCATTACCTGGCTTTAGTTCCCTTTTTCACGATGTGCGCATTTAGTTTTATTCTTTTTTTCTACCTTAACTTTTATTCCTTAATTCTCAATTAGACTTATTATTTATTCTGAGTAAATGCTTGTTCTAAGGATTTCGTTTAAAATCGCTATGTTTAATTTCCTTTGTTTAATTCATAATTGTAATTGATCGTAGGCTTCGTTTCAATGGACTTCAATGGACTTTATCTACGTTGCAATTGGAATTTATTTGCGTAAACAGGTGTCATCGGATCGGAGTTGTCGGAGTGCGGTTGATCCAATGCTTTTATCAGAACCCATTGTCAGTCAATTCATTTCCAATGGAACGGGTTCTCCAATTACTCCATGGATAATATTATGGAGGTGATTAACTATATTAGAATAAAAGCTTATTACGAATAGATTTTGAAAATAATGCCTGTAGTGCGACACTTACGAATGATTGGTTGTTTGTTGGAATGTTGTATTGATTGTTGAAAACTTCGTAATCCTAAGAGTTCATTGAAACATAAGAAATCATATTGATGAAACTGGAAAAGATGAAATAATCGAAATGATTAAATTGAGATAAGGAACTTCGAATAAGAAGGATCAGCTAATTGCCCTCTTATTTTATCAACCACCAAGGTTTTAATAGAAGTTACTTAAGATTTACTTTACACTAACTCATCTTCTGATTCCTTTTTTGAATTCGTTTTTACATTAAGCTACACTGGGTAAAATTCGGAAACTGGATCACACGACTGTCAGTAGTTTATGAAGTTGGGACATTATGGATTTTGCTCCTGGATATTATGGATATGATATTGTAAATGCATTGTGTTGGGGTTGTTTCTAAGCGAAAGCTCTTACATTTACAGATGATGTAATTTTGGAATATTCTGGTTAAAAAATTTTTTTCGAGGGGTTGGTGATATTAACGTCGATATGATAATGTGACGTCAGTGAAGGAAATTTGTTCTAATGTAATTAACATTTGCTTAAGTACATTTACGGATGTTATCTTTCTTCTTCCCGTTCAGGCAGTTTTGTGTTCCAAGGTGACGGCTTTCCATTAGTTGATACCTGTGAATCTGGGTTCCAATCCTATCTTGGCTGTTTATTTCTTCTTCATTGTTTGTTTCTCTCCTTTAAAGGACTCAAAGTCTGACTGTCAGTGTCTCATGAATAGCCATCTAACGACAGCAGCAATTATTCTTCCATTAATATGATCGATCAGAGAGAAGTCTGACATTTTTTTTTTCTTCTTCCTTATCTTGATCTTTATTAGTTAAACTTTAATACTCCAGTCCATTTACTAATAGCCTTTTTTTTTTTACAATGTTAAGATGTTCGAGCTTAAATTCCGCATTGAAATCCATAATTGATCAAAACATTTGATCAATCAGTATAAAAAACTAAGTAGCCAACTTCGTAATTTCGCAATGTAAAGCAAGAAACTTTAGCATTTTAATTTAGGAAAATTTAAATGCTTGCTGAAGCTTGATAAAAGTTGTGCCTTTTTTTTTTTACAGCTAACCAAACAATTGACTTTCTTTATTAATATTATGGAATTTATTACCACAATCAAAAACTTTAAATGGATTAGTTGCTATTATTAGTATTCCATTTAAGATACTGGTTTTGCAGAGGTGTATAATATTTAGTACAGTAAAACCCCGTTATTACGCTCCTCAAGGGACCATGAATTACAAGCGTAATAAGCGGGATAGCGCTATAAACGGGTAATGATTTATGAGATGAGGAAAGATTTAGACACCATTTTACAGGAAACATACTTGATTCTGCAATAGATATCGTGCAAATATTAGCTTATTTCCTGTTAAAAAAATCTTTGATTGTGGTTTGCCGTGTGTGTGTGCTACTATTATGGATTATGACATTTTCAATGCGGTTCAAGTAACTATTAACATCAATTGGTACACCACTAGGAGCAACACTAATATATTTTCGGAGCAGATTTAGTGCACTGAAGGCTTCATTTCTTGTGGGAGCATTTTTCTCTGCAGATTCAGTTTCCTCCGCATCACTGTCTTCATCCTGGTCAGCAGCATGATCTGCAATCATGTCGTCGACATCGCGGATTTCTGAGGTCACTAGGCTATCGTCAACTGACACAAAATCCTCTAAACTCACATCCCCCAGCTTATCCCGTACAGCAGTCCAATCGTCGTCATCATCCATTGAAGTGGCATTTGTTTCGGGGAGTGCTAGATCATGTTCCTACCAAATTAAAAAAAAAGAAAATTAACCCCCTGTCGAAGCACAGAAAGTTTTACACAGTTGGTAGATAATAACCCAATTTAACAATATTAAGAATCTTACCTTAAAGAATCCTGCTCTCCTGAAGCAGTTGGCGATAGTCTGAGCATCAATCCCTTCCCATGCAGCAGAGATGAAGTTCACAGCATCCAGCAAAGTGATGCGATTTGAGTCTCCACTCTCGATACACTGCAGATATCGCAAAACAACACGCTTTCGGTAGAAATGCTTTAGCACTTTTATTACTCCCTGATCCATTGGTTGAATCTTACTAGTTATGTTGGGAGGCAGGAAAGCAAGTTCTTCATTTTTCAGATTCACATTTTTCGGGTGAGCTGGACAGTTGTCGATGAAAAGTAGAATCTTGCGATTGGCTTTCATCATTTTTTGGTCTAAGTCTTTCAGCCAAGAGACAAACAACTCACCCGTCATCCAGGCACGTGCTTGATTCTTGTATTCACATGGCAGTCTTTTAATGTTTTTGAAACATCGAGGCCTTGCTGACTTTCCCAACACTAGCAGTGGCAATTTCTCAGATCCATCAGCATTTGCAGCAACAAGAACAGTTACCCTTTCCTTGCTTAATTTTCCACCATGGCATTTTTCCCCTTGCAACACATATGACTTGTCAGGCATTAGTTTGAAAAATAAGCCACATTCATCCGCATTAAAAACATCGCGTGGCGCATAATTAGTAATGAGCCTCGGGAGCACTTCAATTTGCCACTCATTTACATCACTGTCACTAACTGATTCTGATTCTCCACTGATTTGGCGATATACTAATCCGTGCCTTTTCTTGAATCTATCTAACCAACCATTAGAGGCAGAAAATTCTATGTTCAATTTGCCCGCTATTTCACGCGCCTTTTCTTGAATGATTGGGCCACTTAATGGCACTGATGCATCACGGGACTGATGAATCCATTCAATTAGAATTTCCTCGGCATCTTCATATTTTCCAGACTTTACTTTTTTACGTTTGCAACCACCCTTCGCTGCATCGGTAATTGCATCCCTATTTTTTAGTATTGTTCTAAGAGTTGATGAGGGGATTCCTATAGATTCTGCGAAATCCTTCTGACTTAGTGTAGAATTCTCGTCGTAATTATGGAGAATTTGCAATTTTTCACTTACAGAAAGGGATTTCCGCTTCGACATTTTGCACTTCTGTATCACAGATCCGCACTTCACAGAGTTCAAAGATTCTCTCCCACCAGGGAAAGAAAAAAGAATCTTTAGTTTAACATTTCTTTTCGATACAAAATTTCCGATATAAAAAATTTCTTTTCGATACAAAATTTCCGATATAAAAAATTTCTTTTCGATACAAAATTTCCGATATAAAAAAAGCGCTACAAGCGGTATTTGAAGCGTTATAAGAGGGTAAAAGTATACAGAGTTATATAGAAAATTCCAGGGACCGTATAAAAGGAGCGTAAAGAACGGGATAGCGCTATAAGCGGGAGCGTAATAACGGGGTTTTACTGTAATATTAAATGCCTTAAGATAATATACTAAAAAAAGGTGATTAAAAACCATAGACCTATTCAAAAGCTTTTACAATAAATTTAGAAATTTATTTTAATGCAATAACAGACGAGTAGCTGGAACTAAATAGTTTTTGTAACAGAAACTCAGCATCGAATTGTTCGTGTAGATTTTAAAACTTTCAAAGTAGGTCTATTGCTCATTCAAATTTAAAGATAATTCTATTTTAGTTGTGGTTACATCACTGAAATTAGAGGAACAAGATCTAAGAGACATTGGATGAGTGAGAGCTAAACTTGCCGAGTGTTGAAAATCTTTAATAATAATTCATCCAATCTTGTTTTCACACGATAAATACATTCCAAAGAATATCGCGTAAAAAAAGACATACAGTATGTAGGTCTATATAGAAAAATGTTAGATTAAATATCCTTCCACTAAATGAGAAATAAAAAAAAATCTAGAAAATAAAAAAATCATGTAGTTAGCATGAATTTGGCTAATTACAAAGAAATCCCCTAATTTTTTTTTAAAAAAAGTCAGTTTTTTTTTTTCTGGATAGACAAAAACCACTGGTATAAAAACAGAATTACTTTATTTTTGTCAACAACGTTATTTCAAAA
The DNA here is from genome assembly GCA_023159025.1 of Thereuonema tuberculata. NCBI lineage: Eukaryota > Metazoa > Arthropoda > Chilopoda > Scutigeromorpha > Scutigeridae > Thereuonema > Thereuonema tuberculata. The sequence goes on along the minus strand of JAFIDM010100317.1, from coordinate 194,406 downwards.
GTATAAAAACAGGATAGGGTGTATTAGTAACAATAACAATAAACCTTGAGCTTAATAATTTATTCAATTTTTGATAAATTCTCTTTACAGTGAAATATGTTAAAAATTATGTAGCGATACTACTTTGAGACTATCTTCATACTTAACTGCAAGGAATTTCGGAACATAAATGTCATTCAATTTCTGAATTTTGATCCTTAAAGGAAATAGTCTCTAAATAAAGTAGCTATTTCAAAATCTAATTGCGTTTTTTACAAGTTAACTGTAATAAAAAGTCAAATTAGATTTTGCACTAGTTCTTAAAATTGAAGTTTGATGTTTTTAATCACATTTTCCTTCAGTTACTTTGGAGATTTGGCCCAAATACCAAAAAAAGAAAATATCCACGTTTTATGCTAATCAATGAAAAGAAACTACTAAACACCAAGTTTGTTGTTGCTCAATACTTTATTATTTAAATTTACAATAGTTTTAGTTCACATGTGAATCTGATTTCATATCTAAGTCCCTATTCTCAGATTTATTGAAAGGTATGGCATTGCAGCTCAAATTTAAAAATGAACTTAGAAACTCAAATATAATTAGTTGTATCATTTGTATATAACTATCAAACCCTAGTTGATTATAAATTACTATATTATTTAGACTACTTAAGGATTTAGTATCTCGACTCAATTTTAGAGTGGCCCAAAAATGTTTCCACAGACATCAAACGTCTGGTGAGGGCAAGACAATAAGGTTTACTGTTGGGAGCAAAGTTAATTACAATGCAAGTGGTGAGATACATATTTTGGACATAGGCTATGTGCCGTAGATATACCTCAATAGCACCGTAGTAGCATTTTTCGTCCTATTATACAAATCCTAGAATAGAAACAGAACTTGCCATAGATGACGGAGAAGAAATAGAAATAGACAAACACAGGACAGGAAGAAAACATCCCTGTCGGTTGCAGTCTAGTTGACATAATGCTCGATGATGAAGAATATCCGGTAACTATTAAGGCATTATTTCCTGATTTATATCTATTAATTAATGTGATTAATAATACATTATTTTGGGCCTAAAATCAGCCTAAATTTGGGTAAATCAAATCACATCATGGCAAGAAGATTAAAGTCTTAAACAGAATGGCAAGTTATTTTTGGAATGTGTACATAAACATTCAACTTGAAAACCAGCCTAATTTGTTTTAGGACCGGAAAAATTAGCTTCGTTTTCCTCAAAAATCCTGATCTAGATATTAGGATACTTAATTATAAGTTTTGACAAATTAAAACGATTACAAAAAAAGAAAAAAAGAAAGAAAGATCCATTTTGTATTTATTTGTTATGTGTGCTACCATCTTTCCATAACTGCTGAATGGAGAAATTAAAAATTATGACGCTCTACTTTAAATTAATGTATAAATGTAGTAGTAATTAATGTAAAAAATATGAAAATGACATTGAACATTTTATATGTCATCATCTTATATTTTGGCTCTATTCTTAAGTAGGCTGGGGAAGCACCTCTTAGTACCCGTATTGACTAACTGCTTTTTTTTTTTCTTTCAAAATGCATTTGGAAATGGATCAGTTAAAAGTTATCAGCGTAGATATGTTTCAAATATACTCGACTGAGCAAACTGGTGTTTACTCTAAATGCCATCAGACCTCCCCAGCTGAGTGCATATTCCTTTTACTCTATTATGAAATATTTTCGCATTATTTTAATTTTCCTAAGGAAAATTAAAAGTCCAAGTGCCCATTGTATGCCATCTGTCCCTTCCAAGATTTGTGAAATGAAAAATGTTTCCCGTGTCGTTTCTATGGAACTTTTATCATCTTCAACACAACTTCCCCAGAAATAAAAAAAAAAGAGAGGGGGGGGGGGGGAAGAGGAGGAAAAAAAAAAGACAAACACAGATGATTACTAATGAAATTTTTATGCTAAAGTCATTTTGTCAAGCAGCTCTGAAATTTTATTACTGAAACTGTCCTAGAACTTAAATTTCCTAGTCCCCCTTATGTACAGGGTGTTCATTTTATCTGAAGACATTGAAATATCCCGAAAACTACAAATCGGATCAAAAAACTTTATAATTAAAATTTATTCGTCTCGGAGGGGAACATCCAATGACACCAAACTCGATTCCCCTCCCCCCCCCCCCATGAGGTGAGGGGTTGGGAAGAAAAACGTAAATAGGAACCCCCATTTTTTTATTGCAAATTCGGATTCTGAATATTTCACATTGATTTGATGTACTGTACATCGGGGTTGCTCGCTGATGGCGCTGTAATCGACAAAAATCAAAATAGGTAAAATATCGTTCAAAATTGGGGATATCTAAAGAAATAAAAAATCATATGAAATCAGAGAAATAAAAATGTAGACGTATGTGATATTTATCAAAATGCTATCCAATGACACGTGAATTAACCCCCCACCCCCAGGCTGCGAGAGTGGGAGAGGCAATTATTTCATAACTGGTAATGTATTCCGTTGTGTGTCTTCTTTTTCTTGTCTCACATATCGGAGTGTTTTGTCCAATTACAGTAAGTGTTCAAAAATACGACCTTCAACTTCAATAAACTTATTGATCCTGTCTTCAAATGACTGTACACAGGACAGAAGCATATCTGCGGGAATTTCAGCACAGACGTTTCTTTTGCGTTCTATCATGTTTTCACGGTCTATTGGCACTTGTTGATAAACCTTATCTTTTAGATAACCCCACAGAAAGAAATCAGGCGATCTAGCAGGTCAATTAATAGGGGCACGTCTGCCAATCCACCGACCATTGTAATCACGGTGTAATACTTCCCGTGCATGACGTGAGTAATGCGCTGGGCAATCGTCATGCTGATACCACATACTTTGTCGAACGTCCAAGGCAACATCCTGAAGAAGTATTGGTAGTTCCTGTTCCAAAAAAATTCTAATTCTGAAAGATAAGTGAGCTCCGATCGCACTGCACTGCCTTTTATGGTAGAGCAGTCCCCTTTTCGTTTTGTCGGAGGAATACAACGTTGAGAATGGGATTTCCCATTACAAGTTATGAAATAATTGCCTCTCCCACTCTCCCAGTATTGGGGTGGGGGGTTAATTCACGTGTCATTGAATAGCATTTTGATAAATATCATATACGTCTACATTTTTATTTCTCTGATTTCATATGATTTTTTATTTCTTGAGATATCCCTAATTTTCAACGATGTTTTACCCATTTTGATTTTTGTCGACTACAGCGCCATCTGCGAGCAACCCCGACGTACAGTACATCAAATCAATGTGAAAGTTTCTGGAGAATCCGAATTTGCAATAAAAAAGGGGGGTTCCTATTTACGTTTTTCTTCCCAACCCCTCACCTCATAGGGGGTGGGGGGTCGAGTTTAGTATCATTGGATATCCCCCTTCTAGATGAACAAATTTTAAATTATAAAGTTTTTTGATCCGATTTGTAGTTTTCGGGATATTTCAATGTCTTCAGATAAAATGAACACCCTTTATATATATACTGTATATATATTTGGCTTTCCAAACTAATGTTAATTTCATTACTTATTCAATCTCCCATCTTCTAAAACTGAACCTCAGTTGTTGCCAGTTGTAATGTTATCTGATAAAGAATCATCTGCAAAGATCATACAAGAATAAAGATTTTTTTTTTAACTTTGGTTTTAAGGACATAATTATGAAGATTTATTAAAAAATGATTACAATGGCATTTTACGGAGATTATAAAAATAAGCAATCAACTTCGTAACCTACAGTCTGTTTTAAAATTTCTTGAAGTTGTCAAGAAGTTTTATTTATTGTAATCAGCACAACCTGGATTGGAAATTAGTTGAAGATGTCTGTTGTCATCTTTGCAGAACTTTGTTCCATGGTTGTTCCAGAGGATGTATCTTCTTCTGTTGTAATGCCGCACCACTGGTTATCCAAAACGGGTAATTAACAGATTAGTAGATTTTCAACATAACAGTAGGCTGTTATACTTCTTTTCATAAACACAAGTGGTATTTAAAAATCAGAAATAATGGATCCCAATCGCTACAGCACACTTGTAATATTAATACTCAGTTTCTTTTTTCTTCTATTTCTCCTGAACAGACATTTACGAACATCTAAAGTCGTATATTGCAGTTCACTTCCAGCAAAGAAATTAAACAACGGTACAGAAAAAGAAGCGATGTGCTTGTTTTCCAAATGTATCGGATCACTTTTTTCGCCTTGCGGCTCGTGTGTGCTTTCTCTTCGAAATGAGTGCATCTGGTTTTTCCTTTATATATATAACACCGATATTCTATACGACGTGGAAAACCATTTCACTGTCCTATCTGAGTTTCGTGAGGATGAGATAAGGAGCAATTTCCTTCTTTTCGATACTACACTAGATAAGATACTACACTAGAATAATACTACACTAGTAATTTTGCAAAAATGGTTAATTTTTCATGCTGTTAGATAAAAGCTTAACGTGTGTTAAAAATACACGATGGCAGTTTCATGGATTGACACTTGGTTCGATAAGAAAAATAAAACGGATTCATCAACCCACCACCAGAGGATGCAATATAAAATCCAACACCACCAATCACAGAAGTCTCCCATCATCCTTCACCATGTTCCTGATTGATTGTCAAAACCTGCATCTTTCCTGCCGTTAGTCAAGCCGTCTTCTTCAAAATTACTCTGATCGCACAGAATTTTCATTATATTCCCTATTTAAAACAAAAATACTTCATTGTTAATTTGATTGACAAGAGAATTGCAAAGATTCCGAAAGCTCTCGTTTCTCGTAATATATTTTTAAAACATTTTTTTTATATAAACTTTTTTAACAAATTTTGGTGTGCTTGGTGATTTCTTATTCTAATAAAAACTTTTTTCATGCTCTGAAAACTTTTTTTATCCACTTTCAGGATTATTTACAAACAATATTAGTATATATCTCAAAATTTTATGAAATAATCCTGTTTGTGAATAATGGAAAAAAAAAAAAAAGGAGCACGAAAAATTAACCATTTTGCAGAATGACGTTAAAATACTTGACTAATATCCAAAAGTGGCAAATTGTGCTTTATGTCATTCAAAATTCAATTTAAAAAATTATTTTCACACTATTATAAATTTTAATCAGAATAATAATAATAAAAAATCACTCTTTTTGTCGGTTTCCATTCCGCGAATGTATCCATACTTTACTCTGCAGATGCTGTTAAGGTGAGGATTAAGTCAAAACCAGGTCAATCTGGAGGATTTCAAATAGTTCTGTAAATGATAGAAATGCAATATAAAATCTAGAAATTTAATGTATGATAGTTTAAATATGAATGATTCATATTCTCCTATTTTTTGTATATATACGATAACTGAATTAATTATATTTAATCTCAAAACCAGCTAAGTTTTTGGATAGAATAAAGTGTTTTACTATTTTATTTTAGCAAAAAACATTCCCATTTCGGGTCATCTGAAGAAATACAGTAAAAAAACCATTCCCCGAATTCAACATTTGCAGTATATTCTCAGTAGTCGAATTTAAAAAAAATAAAAACCATTAAGTTGAAGTGAAGCAAATTATTTTCGGATTTTTTTTACAGCTAAAAAGCAGTGTTTTTCCTAAACTTTTCAATTCGGGGTCCTGAAAATTCACTAGCAATTCCATTTCTGTTAGTTTATATCAAAATGGCTCAAGATATCATTAAGAAATGTAGCAAATGTTAGATTTCTATTGTTAAATTAATTCGAAAATCTGCCGGTAGAGGTCTTTAAAGTTGAACTTGTCGCCTGCAGCGCTTTGAGGGAAGAGGGTGGCTAAAGGAATTTTTATGACAGTCCCCTCACTTGTCTACAATTCATTTGGGAGAAGTTTAGTCCTGTTTCGACCAAGACTATTCTGTCTTTAGCGCTCTAAGGCTAAGAACGCACTTATCCACGAACTCGTAAAAAACCACAGAATTGGCTTAGGGGTTTATCGTCACCTAAATTCCATTCCTTATTAATATTTACCTTATATGCCTTTTTGTTTTTCACCGTAAACTCATTAATGTATCTATCAAACACGGGCGGCATTGTAAATACAGTACTTTATAGTTAATCGATTTAAATAAATTAAAATTATCAACTACAGAGAAAACACATCCAAATAAATACTTTAATCTCCCATTTTTATTTTTTATTATATTTAATTTTAATTTATCTGCTTCGATCTTTTTTTATTTATTTCGTACTCTGTTTTTACACCTTTGCATTTCTATTAACAAAATGCAGTCAGTCATCCCCCCTCCCCCAATCCTTGTAAACCTTTGTTCCCACTCAATCTTTTTTTTAAAAGAGTTTTAACGTGTGTTAAAATTAATTTAATAAAAGATAAAAACACACAAATAATCACATGTTAAAATATTTTAAAAAATACATAAAAAATATGGAGCCTTACAGGTCCCTATGCGGGCAACCTCTTTTCAATACAAAATAAATTCCTTGACAGGTTCAGTTAAATACGCGATTACTATTGTTAACAACCAATAAAAATACGAAATTAATACACAACATATGATTGAATAAAATTCAGCAAAAAGCTTCGTCTTGATTGGAGAATCCTCAGCAACCAATGGGGACCATTTGGGAGCCACGTCAATTGAATATTCCAAATATGACCCTCAGACTGGAATCCGCCATTTATCATAGATCCTTATTTCTGCTTTCCTTTATATTTCCTAAAATTATTTTTTTAAATATTTTTAACATGTGATCATTTGTGTGTTTTTATCTTTTATTAAATTAATTTAACACACGTTAAAACTCTTTTAAAAAAAAGATTGAGTGGGAACAAAGGTTTACAAGGATTGGGGGAGGGGGGATGACTGACCGCATTTTGTTAATAGAAATGCAAAGGTGTAAAAACAGAGTACGAAATAAATAAAAAAAGATCGAAGCAGATAAATTAAAATTAAATATAATAAAAAATAAAAATGGGAGATTAAAGTATTTATTTGGATGTGTTTTCTCTGTAGTTGATAATTTTAATTTATTTAAATCGATTAACTATAAAGTACTGTATTTACAATGCCGCCCGTGTTTGGTAGATACATTAATGAGTTTACGGTGAAAAACAAAAAGGCATATAAGGTAAATATTAATAAGGAATGGAATTTAGGTGACGATAAACAAAAAATATACCATTAACACAGTACGACGGATATGCAAATTTCCACTTCAAATTTCATTCTCAAACTTTTTTTTTTCCTTACAGACACATTTTAAGAGGACCAATAAACATAGACCAAATCTACAATATCCTGTGATAGCTGTATACAAAAAGTTTATTGGTAAAAATATTTCGTTAAATATTTGATGTTTCAATCAAACATATAAAAAACTTAAAATATAGTTTCAATTTTTCTTGTGTGTGTGTCTCATCTCGATTGAAAAGACAAAATAAAATGATATTGATGTATGATAAAAGAATTTCTATTAATTATTTAATTAAAAAAAATAATAATGGATTTGATAATGACATCAAAGCCGTAAGTACTTTCAATTGTAAAAGATAACTTTGAAATATCTTAAGTTTTGACACAGAGAGAAAGTTCATTTAAAACAGCCCTCTTGCCCTGAGGTTAAACATCCTCGCTCTTCCTATACAACGAAATCTATATCCTCTCGTGGACTAGAGGGGGTGGGTCTAAGCCACAAACGATGAGTGACCTTCCCAAGGCAAGACTTTTTCCCCCTGTCCCCTAAGCCAATTTTGTGGTTTCTAATGAGTTCGTGGATATATATATATGTTCAAGTGCGTAGGGGGTCTAAGGAAAGACAGAAAGGGTTGTCTTCAATGAGGAATTGGAGACCTCTTCATTTATAAAAAACATAGGCCTACTTTTAAAAAACTGGAATATTACTTTCCTTTTTATTCATTCTACGTTAGGCTTTATAATCTAAAAACTAAGTAAAATAACAAAAAAAAAAATTATTTCATTAAAAAAAAATTTTTAATTTTAAATTTTAATTTTTTTTAAATGTAAAAGTTTTACGACATGCTGATGCTTCCTAGGAAAAATAGCAAATGATTTTTTGATTAATTACTTTTTTTTTTTCCCTACGAATTAAAAATGTTTAATATGATCTTTCAAATATGACTGTTGGAAAATTAAAACAAAATGTTACACCAAACAAATTTTTTATTGCAAAATTAAATCAATATTTATAGCCAAAATAATTAATTAAAATCACAAATGAACATGAATTTAACCAATTTAATTCAAGTAAATTTGAATGAAGTAAAATAGAAATGAAGTTGATTAAAAATGAGACATATCAAAGGGTCTGCCATATTACGCAATATTGATTCATTTCGTTTCTTGACAGTTATTCAGCAAAAATTTCCCAACAGAATTATTTTCTTTTTAATATCTTCTTGTGCATGTTTATTGCATGACAATAAAAATAAATTCATATCAATATTTTTCATTGACAAAATAGCAGTGTTTTAATTTGCGATTTGCATTTTATGAAGTGACCTTCACAATCGATTTAATCAACTTTTCAAAAATTATGTACACTAAAATAACAACACACATTGTTAAACTTGTTGGTTTTTTTTTAAAACCTCCTCTGTTTATTGTATTAATTAAACTGGCATTGTCTTCAAAATCACTATTTGTACAAAGTAACTTTGTGCAATTGTCACACTTAAAAAATTTGAAATTCTATGTGCTGCATAACCAGCAATGTACAATAATACTGGAGAGATCCTAATGAATCAAAAAGAAAACCCAGAAACTTGATTTAGATAAAAAAATTTAAAATAAAAATTTCATTAACTGCAGGAATTCGATGTTTCTGAATAACTGAATGAATGAACGGATGCCTCTGGTGGCGAAATATTGATTTACAAACATATTGAGTAAAGACTATCAATTTTTTACATCTGATTTTAGCTTGTTTTCCAAAGTAGGCCTATGTCAAAGTATGTTTGCTTACATATATATCCGCGAATACCGCCTGTTAGAACTGGTGGATCTTAATGGAACTAGGTATAGATAAGAACCGATGTTTTGCTTTGTAATGTTTTTTCCGTTTGGGTTCTTTGAGAGATTCACTACTGAAGGTGGCAAAAATTCTGATAAAAAAGCTTTGATCGCTGTCTTAAATATGTTTATTAATCCATTTAGTAATCCACGTGCGCTTGTTTTTATGATTAAAGTTAATTGGATTCAATATGCAATGAAATATTTCTGAATTGAATTTTGCCTTTTTAGAAAATGAAAAAAATTGTATTGGTGATGTTCGATAGATTTTCAATGTAAGCAAAGTAGAATTTAAGTTCTTTCAGGAACCCTTTGTTATGTTTCTGTTGATTAAAAAAAATGAACTTTTTTTTTTTTGTCTGTGTGTGTATTGGTCGTTGTTGAAAGGAGAAAACATATTTTACTGGAGAGTCTCATGTTTTCTTACATTTTGTTAATTCACGAAACGTTAATTGTACTGAAAAAAACTCACTGCAATCAATAGATAAAGATCTTACCACAAATTCAAGCTTTTAGAAATGATCTAATTTTGTTTACACCAATTCTGTTTACAATCTTTTTTGAAAACAATAATGTTTTTGAAATAAAAAATTTCCAGAGTTATTGTTAACTTTTGGATATTCCAATTTTATTATATTGTGATCTCTTAGATCATAATTACTTTTCTGATGTTTCTCCATTCGTAAATCAGTTCTAATAATTCTTTACTAATTATGTAGGGCTTTTTGATAAGGTGTCAATATTTTGTATTTCAACATAACGTTGAATTTTAAATTAACAAGTAATAGAAAGACTTCTTAATTCCTTCTATTTATTTTAATCAACAAGTAAGTAAATTACTTGTTAATTCCTTTTATTAAATCAATTTTTATTATTAATTAAGTACGTTATCACCTTTTTTTTCAATATTCACATTTATTATATTAAATTCTATATATCATACTATATCAGTTTTTCTAAGTATTATTTTAACTCATTTTATATTGTTTTTCTGACTCATGTTTCCTTTCTCCTTCTCAATAATGTATTCGACCTCTTTCGAATATCAAATTGTAGTCTCAAGTTTGTGTGATTTTGTATTGTCGTTGAAGAAGTTCATGCGTCAATCCACGAGTTGAAATCAGTCACCGCACATTATTGCAGTGTAACGTATAAGAAAAAAAAATACTATGTATAGAAAATTTAAACCTGAGTTCAAGGTACTCCGTTTCATCAGGTAGTTAATAACAAAATGAAATAAATTTGTATTTTTTTTTTTATGAGTAGTGGTTTTTTTTTTCATATATAATTATGTGCGGTGGCTTATTTCAATTACTTACATATATTTTTGAAAGCAACGATTTATTCAGATTTTTATTTTGTTTACTTGTTAATTAACCATACAATGAATAATGCATGTAGCAGCCTAGATCTGTGACTAAGGTTCAGTAAACACTTCCAGTTCCAATTTTTAGACCATGAGCGAATGCGTGATGCGTTTTTTTTTTTTTTAATTATTAGTAACATTTTAATTTTTAAACAATCTTGTACTTTTCAAAAGACGCCAATGAAATTTTGGATTTTCTTTACTTTCTAACTTAATTTGTTAGTAAATGGACATTTCATAAAAAAAATCCATAGAATATTGTTATTTTTAATTTATTGATGTGGTGAAATAATTTAATTTTAGATTTAAATTTTATTTATCATTTAATTTTATATTTGATAATTTGAGCTCCTAATTTTTTAATTGCCTAATTAATAATCATAATAAAAGAAAATTCCTTTTCTGATTTTATATTTCATCCATTCCGTGTCTAAGATGTCGCAGTCATCGGCAGCATTTGGAATACCACAGGCTCCGGAAGCGCGGCTTCCATAAAGGTAGTCGTTGCTGGCTTCTTGGGGCAAGTTTAGGGTACGTTTCAGTTCCGGACGAATGGTGTTATGAATACATTTTGAAATGAAAACAAAAAAATGAAATATTTTCGCATTTTTTTATGACACATAATATTCATTTCTAAGAGAATGAGGTGATGTACAATATTTTATTGTTTTTGTATTTTACAGTATAATTTTCAAGTAATGTAAAATTTTAAAACCACAAAAAAAAGCCAACCGTCATTTTACTTAATTTTTATTTATTCTTAGAAATTATTGAGATATTACTTTTTATTAACTTCAATTATCTCTCCTGTTCTCTCCACTCTTACTTCATTCTTATGTACATAAAAAAAAAAAAAATACTAATTACGTATCAATCTTCAATAGCATAACATGCATTGTTTTAGAAAAAAAGAAATTCTTTGAGGAAAAAAAATAAAGAAATCCCATAACAACATAAGAAAACACAGGCTTTAGGAATTGTCTCCAAGTAATAGCCTCTGGCAGAATTGGGGGAGATAAAGTAACTATTTTGCAAGGATAAAAAAAAAGGGATAAGCTGTTAAGTACTAATCACTTGGGCGGAGCTTTCTTTAAATAGGTCAAAACAGACAGTCATCTAGTGAGAGATTTTTGTAAACTGTATCAAAATTTCCACCCTCTTAAATATTTATTGTCGTTTTTGAGATTGTTATCACACGGGTCAACAAGTAATTCAATTTCTATATGTCTAATGCGACTGATTCGCAGCAACTCCTCCGCATTGATAAGTAGTGAATGTAGGTTTGAATTGAAATACTTACCTGAATTATTTCCAGAGAATTATCAAACAGAATGCAATTCAAAAATTAGTCAATGTTTTTTCCGTGAATAATCTAAGTTGAAAGATTAAAACAAAAGAACAACGGAACAATAAAAGACGTGATACACTCGATGCGATGCAGTATCGATTGTTAAACAATGAACTCGTGTGACGATAGAGTTCGGTTGTTGTGGATGGGAATGTGAATCGAGAAGAATGGAAAAATGGCGGTAGATGATAACGGACGTATACAAAAAGTTATCTAGTTACAAGATGCAATGAAATATGAAAGCTGAATATTCCTTGATCCTGAAAGTAAGGGGCAGTGAAACAAAATAGGTACACGCTGGAAAGCAGATTGGAAGTTCGTTCGAATTAAGAAGTATTTAAGAAGTTACCTGGTTCGAATGCATATCTTCAACGGAGTTCGAAAGTCAGCGAATAGGAAGACAACGTCAAGTATTCCTAGAAGGCTATTTAATACCGGATGAGTAGACGGCAGATATTAGAACTTCAAGATATTGTAAGTAACCTTTGATTTGTTCACACGGATGGGCCTATTGCACAAGAATACCGTTATTTACTCAAGAAGGTCACATCACAAGACACAAGATTACAAAGTAAAGATTTAGGGCGATAATACAAGTACACATAAAGTTGACAGAAAGAGACTTTTAAACCTGAATTTAAGAAGAGTATTGTACATGCCTTTAACGTGAGATACTTCGTATCATAACACGTAAATTCGTGCAAGTGATTAAAGGAAACATATTTATGTAACAACAATCATTGAAAGAATATATACATAGATTTGTTTTAAATGTATTGGCTTTGTTTTTATTTAGAACAGGTTAGCTACACATAAGTATTATCTTGGTCCGATATATTATTCGTATATTCTCTGCCGGAGTAAAGGTTTTGAAAAATAACAGCTCCATTAGGAAGCATTAAGTAATCGCTTCTACAGTGAATAGGCACATTACAACTATATAGAAATTTTAAAAAAAAATTATTATATTAGTGAAGCAAGTTAGATCTAATTCCGTAAAATGGATATCAATATGTAATTGTAGGTTGAAGCTGCTTTTATTTCTTCTCAATTACCTGTATGGCTGCCTTAGAAAAAAAAAATCTCTTTTGCTAGGCGAACATGGAGCAATTTGAGGCAATATTATTGGGACAAGATGGCCCAATTTGATTGCTGACAACCGGTATCAAGCGCGAACACAAAGTTTTTCCTGAACCAATATTGCCCTGAATATGTATAGTTACGGCGCTTCTCACTAGGGAGAGCTAAAGAGAGAGCATGTTATCATACAGAATTGCTATAGTATTAAACGCCGTCCCTCTGTAGAAATCAATTACGATTCTTTCATTATCAACTGACAAAATGTTGTTGTTGGAATTATCTGTTTTGGGCCGACCCATTTTGCTGATTTTCAGCCTTGTTTTTCAAAGAAAATGGCAGGCGGGAGTGACTGAATTTCCGATGTTCAAAGTCCCGCCTCCTTCGATGTCAGCATTGTCACGTGATTTCATCCGTTCGTTTGATTCGCTTTCGTACCAGATATATTTTGCGACAACTAAAATTGGGGCAATATTGTTCCTTTGGTACCGACAATAAAATTGGGGCAATATTGTTCAGTTTGGGACAATCAAATTGGAACAAACGGTTGCCAGCGAACAAATTGGGCATGATTGTCCCAAAATATCGCCTCGTGTTCGCCCAGTACTTCTCAATGAAATTTTTATTTCTTACTAGGGGTCAACAGAAATTTCATAAGTTAAATTGTGATCGCATATCATTTAAACAAGCCATATCTGTTGCTCCATGTTGGTGATATGAAATTATTTATTACTCCCTGAGAAATATTTTCAATAAAGTAGTAGTTTAAATTAATAAAAAAAAAAAATAAAAAAAAATAAAAAAATGAAATTGCTTGAAAATAAATTTATTTTATTTTTATTGAATATGAGCAAAGCTCATTGGTGCTAATTTGAATATGCAGATGTTTTCTTTATGACGTAACGAGAGTTGACATGTGATCGATGAGACGTGTCGATTGGAATTGTTCAGTTGAAGTGTGGAGCTCAAAGGAGTTGGATGGATGTAGTCCAATCGAATGCTCCGAGTATGTGCGGTAATCTCAAATCGTCTTAATAGGGAGAAGCAAGTACTGAACCCATTTTTCCCTGAAGTAATGGAGAGAGATAAGCTTGCGTCGACAGCAACTGAAGTAAGATAGAATATAACTTCTTTAGCATTCATATTCTGGATAATATTATGGAATAGAAGAAACCGGAAAAATCCCTTGAATAAAGTTGAAGTTAAGCAAAAGCTGAGGATAATTAAATCCGACGGTTAATGCGTGAAGTCAGGCGAGTACATTATTCATTCGAGGGAAGAAGTCGTCCGAAGCCGGTGTAAATTGGAAGACATGATATTAAAGTTTATGCTAATAACTGTAACCAGTAAGTTGCCAATATTGTTGCT
>JAFIDM010100317.1:96324-175228 GCA_023159025.1 Thereuonema tuberculata | reverse complement strand
GAGTTTCTTCTCAGCCAGTGACCCAACCAGTTTCTTTTTCTCTTCCTGATCAGTTTCAGCATTATTCTTTCTTCACCCACTCTTTCTAGCACAGCTTCATTTCTTATTTTGTCTGTCCATTTCACATGCTCCATTCTTCTCCATATCCACATTTCAAATGCTTCTAGTCGTTTCTCTTCACTGCGTCGTAATGTCCATGTTTCTGCCCCATACAATGCCACACTCCACACAAAGCACTTCACTAGTCTCTTCCTTAGTTCTTTTTCCAGAGGTCCGCAGAAGATGCTCCTTTTCCTATTAAAAGCCTCCTTTGCTATTGCTATCCTCCTCGACTTCTTGGCAGCAGTTCATATCACCACTTATAGTACACCCTAAGTATTTAAAGTTGTTCACTTGTTCCAATGTCTCATTCCGAATACTTATGTTTATCTTCTGTCTTTCTTCCGATAACCATAGTCTTTGTCTTGTTTACATAACGCTCCAAGTTATAAAACAAAAATTATTAATGAAGAAACACAATAAAGAAGAATGAAGGGCTTGTAAAATATTATCAAAAGACATTTGGTAATATTTAGAAGATACAATCTTTGAACAACCTGGATTAATCAATAGATGACATTTGAAAAAAAAAATGTAAAAAATTTCGTTTCAGATTATTATTTATTTGTAAGTTTCAACAACAAAAACAAAATGAAACATATTTTTCTAAATAAATTTTTTTATATATATTTACTTTAATTAAAGAAAACAGCAAACATACAAGTAATCAGGAAGCAAAATTCATAATTATTTATAAGTATAATTTAGAAAAGGAAAAAAAAAAAAAAGAATTTAAACATAGACTCGCAATTCCAGAAATGAAGCTTTGCTGATCCGTGCCAATGGAAATAATAATGATAATAATAATAAAATAAAAAAAATTGAAGAAAGGAAAAAAAAAAGGCGATTACTATGTTTTCTGAATTAAGATAGAGAGAGAGAGACCGAATTAGTAACAAAGGTGGACTTCGTTTAGCCGTTGTACACTTGAGGCGATGACTCGGTCTGTGCAGATAACCAGTTAATGGAAGGAGGGCGGTGGGGTTAGGATGGGGATCAGCTCCTCTATCCTCCCCCTCTTCAAGGAAACCCGTCGTCGTCCTCATCAGCCATCTCCTTGGCGTACTCTAAGTCCTGCTGCTCACGCTCGCGTCGTTCCTGAACAAAAAAAGAAAGAACAAAAACTTTTAAGATTACCCATTCTCAACACAAGCGAAAACCCTTCTCCCCTCCTCCTCCCTTCAAGGAACCGAGAGGGGGCAGAGGGGATATAAGGGATTATTTTTCTGAACGTATATGCAAAACACTCTGGGAGATGGAAGCCAAAAATATCCACCACCCACCTACTAATATGATTTACGTGACAGGCTTCAGCACAGGAGAAGGAAAAAAAATACAAAAAAACCCAAACTATCCAACATACACACAAGCCTATAATTTCAAAACAAATTTTAATAATTTCTGTATATAAAACAAAGAAGAAGAAAGAGAAATCGATATCTGAATAAATCAAAACACCAAGAATGTCTGTGCTGCATTTAATTTCGCCCGGAGTAATTGGACATCAGAAAACAAGCACATATTTAACCACTCTTTATGACATAAGTAGAGCCATACACCTGTTTAATACTAAGAAATTTAATCAAAAATATTAATAAAATCACAACCGTTGTGATTTTGTTAATATTTTTGATTAAATTTAAATTATTCTTAGTATTAAACAGGTGTACGGCTCTACCTATGTCATCAAGATTCTACAGTACACGTAAAACTTATCCAATGATATTAACCACTCTTTACTTTCTATCAATTTTCTAAATATTTTAACAGAAAGTACGATACAAACGAAATCAATACAAAATGAAAAACAACTTTGGGATTTAAATTAAAACGTTGTGCTATTAAACTTTTCTAGAGCCAAACGCCATTATTCACTGAACAGCGAAATTTTCCTAAATGCAGAATTTTCACTTTGTCCAGTCAAAAATGACACACTTGTTTCTCTCCTTATATTGATGTGCTTTGTATTCATCCAAAATAAAAACAAAAATAAATCTTACATAATCCTACTAATGTAAGACTTGCAACATAGAATCTACATAGATTCGTATACTTTACTAGAAAGTCACCTCTTAGTCGACGATCATCCTGCTCTTCTTATTGGAAAGCTTATGGGATTAAGCAGATAATGTTAGTTACTGAGAGATGCATTCTCGATAGAATTTCCATTGGTGAATTCGCATCTTATTAAATACGACTCAAAAATAATTTTAGACGAAGTAATTTGAATCCAAGCAAAAAAACTACATTTAAAACAAAATTAGAATTTAGTTTTTCTATTCCGAAATAATATATTCTTTAACAACATACAAGTATTTGTTCAAAGGGAAAATTAAATTAGCATTCGTTCTTGATGTGTGGTAGAAGAGTATTTGAATTTAAAATTTCGTACTTGTCATGACGAGAACGTCACATAAAATTCGTAAAAACAGGGTTGTAGCTTACTCTAAAAAACTTTGTTAATTTATTTTGTTAAAAAAACAAAGGCTATAAAAAGCTACTGTAAGAATATCTTAGGAAGAGAGGTACCATCCACAAACTACAAAAATTGGAACTTCTTGGACAAAAAAGGTCACGAGTTTTAAAAATTCTGAGGAACTGACTTTAGTTAAACATTAAACAAAATTTCCCTAGCAAGACATTTCTAAAGGTAAAATTCTATTAGAAATATATTTCAAGAATTTAGAAACTCGAGAAAGAAAGGAATTGATACTTAAAGAGGAAAAAAGCAAATTAGCAATCGACATTCCTAAAAGAAAAAGGTTCTTCAATAAAAATAGACGATGTCAATTGTTGCAAAAAAAAAAAAAAAATTAAATAAATAGACTGAAAGAATTGTTGTTAGTAACACAGAGCAAAATAATAGTGATAATCAATCTATTATTCTTAAGGATAAAGTTACATTTCTCATAGTACTTAATGGTAAGAATAGTAGACTACAACGTCATTAGTTATCTTATCCGTGGTGGGATTTTATGGCGGAAAAAACAACAACGATTATGCTCCGCCACCTTGCATTTACTAAGAAATGTAATTAATTAATCAATAAACAAACAGGAAACGACTTCTACACAAGTCGTCTGGAATATCAACAAGTGTCTTATTCAAATACATAGATTCAAAAATACAAATGTTTAATAGAATGTATTTCAAAATTTTTGAAAGCATAATTATAAAAATTGGAAAAAAAAAATAAGTTTATATATAATTTACAATTTGAATTAATTTACATAGTGAAAAACTATGAAGTCTTAATTCAGTCTAACACTGATGAGTTCTTGCTCATTATCTTCAATTATTTCCATCTTAATCGTTTTATGAAATCCTAAAACGATTATTAATATTAGTTAGAGAGTCTTTTTCTAACTTTTGTCGCAGCTGAAAACGATGGAAAAGTATTTCACACAGTGAAAACTATGGGGACCAAAACTGAAGGAAGCAATTTTCTTCTAAATATTTACTCTAAGGACACAGACATTTCTTGCAGAGTAGATAAAAATGTGAAATGGAAAAGCGCTCCGTCAGAAGTTGGAATTGAAAGTAAAAAGAAGAAACTACTGCGACGAACAGAATTAGTTTTTCCTGTTTAAGTCATAGTAGAAGAAAGAAAGAAAAAAAAAAAGATTAAATTTTTTAAGTCAGTCGGAGAAAATGTCCATAGTGGAATATTCTCTCCTGCAAAATGTGCATTTCCTTGTATAAAATTCTTCATCACAGAAAAACTTGACGAAATAGAAATTTAGATCAAAACATAACTTTTTTCTATTTCAAATTTCGCCATTTTTTTTTGTTCAAAAAACTTAACTGATATCAAATAGAACCTTAAGTAATTTGTAGGTTCTTTATTATGATGATATTTTTCCTGATGCGCTCACGGGGTAGAAGAAATGTCCTTAGCTTTGGTAGAGGTACTTCTTTCTCATTCCAATCGAAGATTAGGAATCACCTGCTGCTATTTCGTCTTATTTACTAATAAGCTGCAGGAGCTCTGAGATCTGACCTGTCTTTTGGTTAAGTTCACTATTAATACCCGACTAACGTGTAAAGATTATGATAAGTTACGAGAATGTCTGTCTTCTGGCGTTCAATGATGTATTTAATGTCTCTCATCAAGAAACTTCTAAAATATCGTGATCCGTCGCAAACATACTATTTCAGAAAGACTTTTTACTGATAATTTTCACGAAGAATTAAAAAAAAATGTCTATAAACTCCAATGCTTATTCTCATAATTCAAGAAACTTCCATCCGCGCACTTTCCTATATGTACAATGTACGAAGTGTAAATGTTTGTTTCTTATATGGAAAGCTCACTTAAGTCTGAAATTGATTGAAAGATGTACAGAATAATCACCTGATTAGACACTCTAAAAAACGAAAACCTATCATCAATAATCAATAATCGATTGTTAAGTTTTTAATGGTAAAGTTTTAAACAACGATTTATATATATTACACAAAACCAATTTCTATTTATTTAAAAATTCAAAAGCCATCTAGCTTAGGGCTATTTCCTTGTCCAGACGAACTTAGAAAGGTAGGCATGGAAAAATTTAATGTATTCTTGTTTTTAAAGCAGTCGAAGAAACGTACGTTTATTTTAGGTTACATTTGTTGTCATCATAGTTCAAAATTTAGGCGCGGTTCAAAAAAAAAAAAAAAATCTTGCCTTTCCATGTACAACTAAATGTCTACAAACTGTTGTGACACGAAATGATTTAACGACCGCGATGCTCATTTTTTTTTCTTCTATTTTTATATTTTTTTCTAAATCAGTATAATAAATAAATAAATAAAATCATTGACGATTAAACAGAAAGCCGAGCAATTCAGTAATATTTCCCATTTATATGGGATTTTTTTTTTTGGTTGATTTTGTATTATCTAACAAAATAATTATTAATGCTTGTATTTTTTTTAATATGAAATGGAAAGAATTTTTAAAAATATTTTTGATAAAATTCAGTTGTTAAAAATAGAATGAAGCATTACAAGGTAAAATGATGACAACGTTATCAATTCCAAGGCATTGTGAAATCCCGACAGGGGCTTTGCCCACCCCTCTCGAAATTTGTAAAATGGGTTCTATTTTCTGGAACATTAGTAGAGTCGTACACCTGATTATTTTTTAAAAAACTTTATACACACATTAAAATATACAATTATGACCGTTCCGCAGGCGAGAGCCAGCCTTTTCAAGTCTTGTCTTGACTTGACTTGAAAAGGCTGGCTCTTGCCTGCGAAATGGTCATAATTGTATATTATAATGTGTTTATAAAGTTTTTTTTAAAAATAATCAGGTATACGGCTCTACTAATGTTCCTAATAATATTCAGTACATGTAAAACACCAGTTCTAATAGGTCCTATTTTCTTTCGGATTATTTTGGTGGGATGGCCGGTTGAGAGGATTTCCCCCTCCCTCCACTTCCAAAATAATATTCTATGTGTACTCTTGATTAACTCGCCGACTAAAAAATGCAATCAGGAAGACTTGTCTATATTCGGGCAAGCCAAAGAACGACCGTGGCCACCAGATGTCGCAATAGTAGAATTTGAATCGATTGTATATGTCAGTGTTCATGGCGGGAAAGTGCTTGGCTTCTGATTGGCGATTGTGAATAGTTTCTCTATTCAAACTTCAGTCCTGGAATGATTAAGAGATCACTGTTGTAGTTCAAGATCAGAGTCATTCTTTCGCTAGGAGGACTTTACATGTAGGATTGAAGTAAAGAATTCTTCTCTTTTTAACAATGAAGATTCTAAAATTAAGCTTAACTTTCCCTCTTGTCTTTAAGCACGAACACGACCCTAGAAACCTTCAATTCTATATCAAAACAAACTAATTTAACTATCTCCTTTCACTTCTTAACCAAAACGCGAATTAGAAACATACTGCCTTACATTTACATCTGCATAGTATTCAACAGAAAATTAGAATAATGGAGAATTGCAGGACTGAATCTACATAATAATGAAAAAAAAAAGAAAAAAAAAGAAGCAGTATAAAAAACAAGTTAAAAGGTTTGAGTGTTAACGCTGCACTCAGTCACTCTAAATCACAGAGCTGGAAAAAGTCAGTTTAAGACAATCTCTGTCTCCGCTCTACTACTAAATGTTGAGGCTTAAGTGTTCATCAAAGTTCATCTGGCAGCAATCATCTGCTTATTCCACACGTCGAATTTTGGCCTGTAGAGGTAATTGTTAATTCATTATGATTTAACTCATCCGAGAGGTTTCTTTTTTTTTTATTCCTTAAGTGATACCTTTCGAAGGAAAGGAGAATTCAAGAGAAGCCAAATGTGAGAAACTTGTTCGTTCGAATCCTAGGCAGGAAAAACTGTAACTGTAAGCATAAACAAAATCGAACTGACTACTTTCATTATGGCTTCAGTCACACAAGAAATATTGTCGCTTGAGTAAGTCAGAAATGCGAAGAACGATCCCACCAATTTTTTAACACACCTAATCCGATTCTCTCAGCTTTATTCTAAACAACGAAAGAACGACTCTAATTATAACATGTCTGTTTTCCTTTATAAAACTGGACTTCATTCTTTGGTTGCGCATTTCGGCAGCACACAATTCAAACGAAGAGCAATCTTTTATCCCCTCGGTTAATCATTCTAAATTAGGAGTCGGTCCTCACTTTAAGCTAATAACAACGAAGCTAACCCGTCAGTTTATTCTCCTCCACAACCCACCCACCCCCTCAATAAGTGACACAAAACTTTGACATCCTCATTGCAGGCGGCGAAGAAAAACGGGCCACAATGGTGCAAGAAAACATACAGCTTTCACTGACCGAGTGTGAAACGCGCAGCCAGCAGAGATACAGTTCTGACAGGGAAAATTACTCCTACTAACGGCGCAAGACAATGAGGACGGTGAACTTGCATGACTTGATTACAGCTTCCGACTCTTCACGTTACTTTTTTTTCTCTCTCTCGTCTGTTCACCGGTGCTTTTCAAACTGTCCAACAATGAAGAAATTTGCAGCTCCTTTTAACCCGTGAGAAGAGTCGTCGTCTCGATAACAGTGATTTTTATCAGTAATTAAAGTTTCTTTAAGGGAAAACACAGCTTAAATTATTATTAGGGTTCTACCGCAGCTCCCCGTAAAGCAAACAAAAAAAAAAACAACCCACGAAACTTCTGTTATCGGCCACAAATCATCTTTTAAGTCACAATTAGGTTCTGAGCGTCTGTCTTTTTTTTTCTTCTTTAAAGTCTCAAGAGAAAGTTTCCATTAAGTTTCATATACTACGAAATCTGTCTACAATTAAAAACCGTATGAAAATGGTCGATTTTATCAATCTCTAAAACAATGGATGTTACCGATTCCATATTAACTGATTAGTGCTCCTACGTAGTAGTGTGAACTGAGCGAAAAGACAGTATATACCAAATTTATCAGAAATTAAATCACTAATTATATCTTCAAGAAAAGAACGAAATCTACATTTGTTTTATTATTTCTGTTTTCGTAATTGTATCCTGGAAACATTATTTGTTTCACACATCGATACTACATCAAACAAAGACAAGATCATATTTACTCATGGAATTTTTCCACAGCAGACGAACAGAAAATAGCAATAGGGAATTACTTCATTTAAGGCCATCCACGTCTTTTCGACAAGTAAAAAATCCTTATTAATCATGTATTTATAACTGCCGTATTCCGATAGATAACTTTTTATTCTGGTTTTGAAAGAGCAATATATTACCAACAGATAACTTACGCTCAAAAATATTAACGAAAAATATGGGAAGTAATAATTAATTCCTAGAGATCCCTAATCGATCAAATATTAGGAAGATAAATAGCTTATTTATTTTTTTCTTTTTGTAATCAAAATTTACGCGAAAATTACAAAATTCTTGATAATTTTTTTCCCAAAAGAACTACGCATTTTTTCTAACATTTTTTTTTCTATCCCTGAAAGCAAAATAATAATAAAATAATAATAAAAAAACTACTGTTAAGAGCTTTTGGAAATATTCCCATTGTTTGGCAAAATAATTTTGAAAGTTAACTTTGAAAGGAAAGGAATGTAATGGGCTGTTTCCAGAACACTTTCTCGTTTACTTGTTTTTACGTAAACGCAGAGGCCGAGTTAAATGAATGAAATTGGACTGAGATGTTTGTGGCCAATCAAGTGCATTTGGAAATGTTAGGTTTTAGATTAAAACTATTTAAGTTTTTAGATTAAAAACTGTTTAATTTAAAGTAAACTTACAGAGCTATTTTGGTGTGTAGCCAGATTGGCAAGAATTTCTTAACGACCAACAATGAAAGTTAATGTTCATTTGTTGACTCACGTGCTGATGAACACGCCTCGTGAAGGCATTATTTCTAACACTCCCACTTGCCGTACACTTGGTGTCATTCATCAGCAGGTATCAGGTTGCCAGGTTTTCAGCAAGTCCAAGTCTTTTGGTGGTCAGGTATCAGGTTGCCAGGTTTTCAGCAAGTCCAAGTCTTTTGATGTACCACTAATGCTTCACTCTTCCGATACCTTTAGTCAGCACGTACGCTATCTGGTTTTCAGTAGACACATAGTTTTGAGTATGATGTGGCTACGAGCCTCGCCTTTTAGATTGCCATCTTCGTCAGTTTTGACTTTGAATACCCATTTACACTTTATTGCTCTTCGCCCTTTCGGTAGGTCTATAAGCTTCCAAGTCTTGTTTTGTTCAATTGATGCCATTTCATTTTTCATGGCTTGTTCCCATTTAGCTTGGTCATCACTAGCTAAAGCTTCGTAAACAGTTTGAGGTTCCGCTGCCAGAAAATACATTACAGGATTTCCAAGAAACTGTCTCGGCTTCGGCGTTCGTTTCGATCGTCTTAGTCCTTCGTCAGCTTGAGCTTGCTGTGGCTCTTCTTCCACTGACTTCTCTGTTTCAGCCTTATTTGGTTCAATTGAATCCTTCACTGTTTCTTGATGATGGATTATATCAACACTGAGAGGAGTTTCGTGAAATGTAACGTCCCTTGATACTATAATTTCATGATAATTGTTTGCTTTGACTAATCTGTAGCCTTTACTTATACAACAGTAACCAACCAGGATGCATTCGACAGCTTTATCGTCGAGTTTTGTTCGCTTGTTGTTGGGAACATGCGCATATGCTTTCGATCCGAAAATGCGCAGGTGGGCCAAGTTGGGTTTTCGACCAGTCCATGCCTCTTCTGAAGTTTTTCCGTTGACGGCTATGGTTGGTGATCTGTTTTTCAGATATACTACGGTGTTTGTAGCTTCAGCCCAAAAATGCTTGGAGAGATTTGCATCATGTAAGAGACATCTGACTCGTTCAACGGTTGTCCGATTCGCTCGCTCGGCTACCCCATTTTGTTCTGGAGTATATGGAATTGTAGTCTCATGACTGATTCCATTTTGCTTTAGAAAATTTTTCATAGCATCATTAACATATTCGCCGCCATTATCACTACGTAAAGTTTTAATACGTTTGCCAGTGAAATTTTCAGCTTCCGCCTTGAATTCCTTAAATTTGTCGAGCACTTCGTCTTTCGATTTCATCGGATAGTAGAATGTCTTTCTCGATGCGTCATCAATAAATATCACAAAATAACGTGATCCGCCGAATGACCTCGCTTGCATAGGTCCACACACATCTGAGTGCACAAGTTCCAAAAGTTCCTTTGCTCGATTTGCTTTTCCTTTTGGAAATGGAGTTCTTGATTGTTTACCCATGACACAGGCTTTGCAATGAAGTTCCTTAGTGTTATTAAAGTTCATGCCGATCGCCATTCCATCTCGGAGTCGTACCATTCCACTAATGCTTAGATGACCGCAGCGTCGATGCCAAATTTCAGCATTCACTAGGTTCACACTGGCTTCTGGATACAATTTTGTCCAAGATCTAAACGATGCAATCCATTAACCTTAGTAGCACTAGCTATCAAATTATTTTTCTTGTCACTAATGAATCATTTTTCGCCTTGAACAGTACTTTAAGACCTTTACTTGTAAGCACGCTTACTGATAACAAGTTCGTCTTAATTTCGGGTACGAACAACACGTCACAAATTTTAGCAAATTTTAATTTACTTTTGACGTTGAGTTTCACATCGATGTCACCAACACCTTCTGCGATGATTTGTCGCTTGTCAGCCATGTATATAGGACCACTGTTTAGTGGCTTCAATTTTGAGAACAAGTTCTTATTCCCTGAAAAATGATGAGTTGCCCCGGAATCAATATACCAATCACCATCCGATATCTGGCTTGTTTTCAGCTCAGCTTTCAAGGCAGTATAATCTTCTTTTGCATTGACTAATGGCCTTGAAGTAGATGCATTCTCGGATTTTTGAGAATGACTTCTATTACAAATTGTTTGCTTTATGTTCGGTTTTTCTGCATTTAAAGCATTTGATTATCCTATCTCTCCGAACTGTTAATACAGCATCATTAGGCTTACTAATGTCTGAGTTTCGTCGAGATTCTTACTGCAACAATCTTGATTTGACGAGATCTGTCGTGAGTTTTGCACCACAATTTTCTAGAGCCATTACCAATGGATCATACGATGACTGTAGGCCGGATAGAATCAGCATTGCCAAGTCCTCGTCATCTCGAGGAGCTCCGATTGAATTCAATTGTTGTGCGACGAACGTAACTTTGTTGAGATAGGCTTCCATCC
Organism: Thereuonema tuberculata; assembly: GCA_023159025.1. Taxonomy (NCBI): domain Eukaryota; kingdom Metazoa; phylum Arthropoda; class Chilopoda; order Scutigeromorpha; family Scutigeridae; genus Thereuonema; species Thereuonema tuberculata. Next base: position 164,459 of record JAFIDM010100317.1, on the reverse strand, counting down.
CGATCGATTCGTCCATTTCAATTTATGCAATTTTCTGATTAAACATACCTTACGAATAAGTCCATGGGGTCTTCGAAAACATTCTTTAGCGCCATCCATGTTTCTTTGGCAGTTTTACAGTTCTGGATATGAACATACATTTGCGGTTGAACACTTAAGGCGATGATAGAATGGGCCTTCTTGTCTCTCGATTCTTCAGCCCGTTGTTTTTCGTCTTGATTATCAACAAGATCCCACAAATTTTCGCACGTAAGTCTCATTTCCATAGCAAATTTCCAAGTGGCGTAATTCTGTGCGCCTTCTAACTTCTCAAACTGTGTTAAAGATATTGAAAAATACACCGTTGGAATGTTGAACGGCCATCTTTTTATTCCACACGTTGGATGAGAATACGAAGAAATTCTATATATATTATTCACCAAAATATCCTTAAATCGCTGTGGGTAGCAACTGGGCCCATAACTTGTTAGGTTTTAGATTAAAACTATTTAAGTTTTTAGATTAAAAACTGTTTAATTTAAAGTAAAACCTACAGATCTATTTTGGTGTGTAGCCAGATTGGCAAGAATTTCTTAACGACCAACAATGAAAGTTAATGTTCATTTGTTGACTCACGTGCTGATGAACACGCCTCGTGAAGGCATTATTTCTAACAGGAAAGACGTGATGATTCTTTCATGGATTTATATAGACAATTTCCAGTGCCGGCAAATGCCCACTCCCACCTAATTCCATAATTTACACGGTAATTCATTCAAGTTACGTACACGTACAGAAATGAATGCTGCTGAGGGGACAATGACAAACTCATATATAACAAGGCATACAAGGGATTTCGGAATTAAATTGGAAATTTTTGAAAACGGGTTCGCACAGTGGACACAGCACGGGATAACATTCTCAAGAAACAATCAGACGACAGAGAATCCCCTTAGTGATAAAACCTCCCCAGCAGAGACGCAAACCATCTTTAAAGCGCTTCCTGGGTATAAGGAATGAATTGAATGCACGCCGCAATTATTTTCCCTTTGTGAAGTTAGGTTCCCTTCGTGAACCTATTTCACGACTCATAAAATAGTCCCTCAAAGATGTTTTAACTTTGTGACTTTAAAAATGTTTTAGACCCAAACTAAAAGTTAGGCAATTTCTTATAAATAATTACAGTATATGGGAATATCATTTATCTAACTTCAGTAACAAAAGAATAACAATATCAGATACTTACTACATAAAACTTCAAAAGGTTCAAAGTAAAATTAAAACGGAACTGGATACCTCAATTATACGTCAAGTTAATCACTCCAGTTTTTAATATAGTAATATAATATTAAATACATAAATAAAATTTAATAATCTCGAAATTAGAAGGAAACTATTAAAAAAAAATATTCTTCTTCCCAATGTTTCTAAAAGACAAATCTGAAACTAAATTATTGAATTTTTATCCAAAAATTAAATTAACTAGTTTATATCAGTGCTTTTTGTTTTCTTTTTTTAATTTTTTTCTTATCGAAATAAGAACAACCGAAATAAATAAAAGATATTTCTTATGAAACAATGTTGTCAATAAAATATCTTTCTTTTTTTTTCCTATTAGTTTTTACTCGAATGAGATTATGGTCTGAAAATCACAGAAAACAATTTCTCCTAAACCGAAATAGAAACAAAATATAAAATCAGAGTCAATCTTTTCAATTAAGTAAATTCGTTACGTTTTCTCCGTTTAACTTTAGTTGGCAATTCACTATATCAATGGCCTATGCTAATTTCGGTAATAAAAATAAAATATCGTGAAAGTTAATGTTGTAGATGTACTTTTAATTTCAATGTCTTTTAGACTTATTTAAGAGATCACTTCTTCATCTTTTCAACTATAAATAAATAAATACATGCGCCGTTACAGAAGGATGATGAATCAACTTATCTGTGCTGCTATTTTCCGAATTCTTAGCATCAAACTTTTTAAAATCTTTCAGCTGTACTCTAACAGCGCGTTCAGTCATATTTTATTTTAGAAAATAAAATAAATTTCTTAAAAAAAGTTTTGTCTTTTTCTTTTTCGATAGCACAAGATTTGCAAAAATATATCTAAATCTATTCTTTAGGTAACAAAGCGGATTTCCTAAATTAACATTATTAGTAGCTTGGATTTTAATATTTTCTTTTTCTAAATTAATAATAATGACTAGTTGACCCGTGCGAATAATTCGCACCAAAAAACCACTTTTGAGAAATAATAAACAAATCCAACAGCTGTCGAGCATATTATTTAAACCCATTGTCAATAGATGGCGCCTTCTCCATTTTTATAAAAAGGTTGACCCGTGCGAATAATTCGCATGGCATCTTGATCAGTCGCCTAATGGTAATGTGGAAATAAATACATGAACAGATTCAATAGATGGCACCTTCTACATTTTTATAAAGGTTTTTAAAATAAAGTTTTTTAACGAAAACAATAATTTAAACAGTTTGTTTAATTTTCGTCATTAGCGGTGAACGAAATCTTCAAAATATCTCAATCATTGATTTTGATAAAGTATTAAATGAGATAAAAAAAAAAAAAACACCTTTGAGAAATAATATATGAGAAGTTGACAAATTGTTATGTTTATTATTGTAATAAGTCGTTTATTTTCATTAAAACATAAATCTTTGTTTGTTTTTTAATCTGTTCTTATTAAATAAACGATGAAATATATTTTTAAAGTGCATTTTTATTCCAAAAAGGATGTATTAGAAGTTACGACGCTACAGCATTATTTGAAATTTTCTTTCGCTTTCGAAAAATAAGTCACTTCTGTTAAAGCATGTCTACATTTTTATAAAAAAGTTTCTAAAATAAAGTTTTTTAACGAAAACATTAATTTTAAACAATTTGTTTATTTTTCGTCATTAGCGGGGAACGTAATCTTCAAAATGATGTCTCAATCATTGATGTTGATGAAGTCTTAAGGGAAATATGCCGTACCGACAACAAAACACCTTTGAGAAATAATATATAAGGATAAGAAAATTATCGGCAATAAATGTTTGTTTTACCTTTGCTTGTCATGCAGATCAATGTTATTAAGGTTAGGAGAAGTATAACGTAACGTTGCAAACGCTGTAAAGTAATGAAAAATTAAGTAATAAAAAAATAAATAAATAATACAAAACAATAGATAAATAATAATATATGGTGCTTACTTGCGAGGAGCAACGTTGATATAAGTGAACGTAACCTTCAAAATGACGTCTCAATCATGAGCGCACCGACCAAAAAAAAAAAAACACACCTTTGAGAAATAATAAGCAACTCCAAAAGCTGTTAAATATAGTGTGCCTTCTACAACTAAAGGTTTTTAAAAAAGGTTTTTAAAATAACATTTTTTAACGAAAACATTAATTTTAAACAATTTGTTTATTTTTTGTCATTAGCGGTGGACATAATCTTCAAAATTATATGTCAATCATTGATTTGATGAAGTATTAAGGGAAATAAAAAAAAAACACCTTTGATAAATAATATATGAGAAGTTGACAAATTTTTAGGTTTCTTATTGTAATAATTCCTTTAATTTTATTAAAATATAAATCTTTGTTTGTTTTTTTATCTGTTCTTATTAAATAAACGATAATATATCATTTTAAAGAGCATTTTTATTTTAAAAAAGAATATATTTGAAGGTTACGACGCTAGAAGGTTTCGTTTTCGTAAAGAAGTCGCTTCGGTTAAAGCGCGTCTACATTTTTATAAAAAGTTTTTTAAAATACAGTTTTTTTAAATAAACGTTAATTTTAAACAATTTGTTTATTTTTCATCATTAGCGGGGAACGTAATCTTCAAAATGATGTCTCAATCATTGAATTTGATGAAGTATTAACGGAAATACGGCATTCCGACAGAAAAACAGCTTTGAGAAATAATATATAAGGATAGTATCACTGAATAAACTGTAAGATTAGAGCAAACATTCGAAATTATTCTTTTATTACTGCTTCGGGTTGTGGTTGGGGTTTACGGATATTAACTGCTATAACAACTTCATGAATATAAACAATACCAAACCCTACTCGATGGACACTTGAGGTTTGATTATAACTTAAATATCTGCAACTTCTTCACTTAAGAGATGAAAACCAGCAATTAGGGCCAGGAAAATTACAGTTAAATCCCGGATTCGCGTTTTTTTTTTGCAAACCATTTCCCTATATGAAGAAAGCTATTTTTATTCCCTTCCTCCCTTCCCCTCCTTTCTTTATCCGTATAATAAATTTTCAAAAGAAAACTGATATGCATAAGGCATAATAATAATAATATTTATCAATGAAGTGAGAGCAGATTTACAAGATAAAAAAAATATGAAAAGAAGAAAAAAAAATATTGGATGTTAATTAAACTGAGGACCTTCACACGCTCAAGATTAAAGAACATTTTCTCTTGGCAAATCATATCTACGAATCCATCTAATAACAATAATTTTATTTTTTTTAAAGCGTCAAATTTTAAATAAACATAGACAGTGAAAGTTTACTATGTAATCACAACTAAACAGCTTTAATTAGAGAAATTAATTTAATTTAGAAAATATCAACTTTTATCTTTATCATTCAAGTTTTATTTGGAAATATTGTATTTTTATCAATCTACTTCCCTTTTGAAATCCTATGTAAAATATTTATGAAGATACAAAGGAATCAATAATGTCGTTCCTCCTGTAACAAATATCAATATTTAAGGAAGATGAAGAAATAGAAAACAAAACCATCTACACACTAAAATAAAAAAAATCCCTGAAATGTAAAAAATATCTGATTGTATCGGAGTACCTACTCCTAGTTCTCTAAGATAGAAATATGTTTTGTTCTCATTGTATTCACAGATGCTTATTCAACTATTCACTCTTTTCACTGAAAAATGTAGGCATTAATTCTATTTATAATGATGACGTAAATCTTCACAGCAAACTACCAAAAAGTGACAGTGGAAGCTGCATATCCAGATCACGCTATCTCAGAAGTCAGAATGGTCGGTCGTCCATAGTGTACATCCCTTCACCGTCACAGATGATGAGGTCGGTTGTTCCAATGGGTTAGGGGGAAAAAATTCCCAATCCTGGTGTTTAGTCCAACGAATAGAGACCAAAAAAAGGAGGTTACCTTACAAAAGGTCCGGTAGTTCTAATTTTTTGATATATTGTCTAGGATGGTTAGTAAGTGTTTAAAATGCAAAATTCCTCCCCCGCCGCGCCTGCCGTGCCCGCCACCATCTTAAAAAACCAAAAAAAATCGGCACTTTGTTTAGATTTTCACTTTCGCTTTTATCTTCTGTTTGGTGCATTTTAGCGACACAAGAGTTCTTCTCAATGTTGTAAGAATACAATTTCCTACAATGTCGTTTTTAAATTTTGTTTCTAGGACTGATAGTTACGGAGATATGCTCCTTTTTGAAAAACAAAAAAAACATGCATTTTCCAGAAATTTGTAAAACTTCTAACTTTAGGACGCTGTAATTCAGTTGTGGCCTATTCTAGAGAATCAGAATTCTAGAGTATCAGAATAAAATTTGTACGGAATTTAATTCTCTACAAAACGCATGTATATTTTTATGAACCAACCCTACGAGTGTTGTGTAAAATCAAAAATCAAGAACAACGGAATATTGCTGGTTTTTGCTATTGTGACGCACTAGTCCATCAAATAGAGACCAAAGAGGGGGGACCTTCAAAAGGTCCGGTAGTTCTAATTTGTTGATATATTGTCTAGGATGGTTAGTAAGTGTTTAAAATGCAAAATGCACAATTCCTCCCCCGGGGCCCCTGCCGCGCCCGCCGCCATCTTAAAAAACAAACCCCAAAAATGGTACTTTCTTTAGATATTTGCTTATAACTTCGTTTTGGTGCATTGTACCTACAAAAGAGTTCTATGCAATGTTGTAGAGAATACAATTTCCTACAATTTCGTTTTAGCTACTGAGATATGTTTATTTTGAAGAAATAAACAAAAAAGCACTTTCTGTAAAATTGTCAAACTTTTAACTTTAGGACGCTGTAATTCAGTTATGGCCTATTCTAGGGAAACAAGTATCAGAATAAAATGTGTAGGAAATTTAATTACCTACAAAACGCATGTAAATTTTTTGACCCTACGGAGGGTGGGGTAAAAAAAAATATAAAAACAACGGAATATTATGGTTTTTGTTATTATGACGCACAGAGTATCTAAAAAAAATCACCTTATTACCTTCCAGTGTTGGCATGAAATTGGAGTGTATACCAATCCTACTTGAGTTTCTGACATGAAACTGAAGATGCTGACAGGTTGATAGTTGCCACAGCTAAATGCCTGTCCTCCACGTACGACGCCGTCGTTATTGTAGGTGAAGACATTGACCTACTCGTCCTGCTGATTGGCACAACACTTGCGGTCAGCAATGTCTACCTCAAAAAACCAGCAAGAGGGACACAGCCAGACGCAATCTACTCCGCTTCCTCCTACAAGTTCAACTCCACAGGCTGTATCTTGCTACTGCACGCAATATCAGGCTGCGACACCACTTCAACCATTTTTGGGTTTGGAAAGAATAAATTCTGCCAACTTTTTAGGAAAGACCCATCATTGCTGGAGCAGGCGGAGAGCTTCGGGACCTTGCTGCCACTCCCCACGAAATTTCAGCAGCAGGGAAGAAAATCTTGGTATCCCTGTATGGTGGCAGTAACAAACAGTCATTGAGTCACTTCGCCACAGCAAATTCATGACCAGAACCACCAATCTGGCTAAACTACCACTGACGCAGCAACATTTCCACTTCTTGAGTCAAACCAGCTGGTCATAGAGTGGATGGGGATTGCCAAAGACCCGATCGAGTTGGGCTAGTGTAGAGGAGCTCGAGGACTGGAACCCATTAGGATGAGTAGCAACGCTGCTCCTCCAAACCTGCTTAAAACCATCTCATGCAGATGCACAACTGGCTGTAGGGGGCCTGTGGCCTCAATTGTTCCGCCTTATGCAAATTCTTGCTGGCGAAGAATGTGACAACAAGACTGAGGTCCTCGTCGGACGAAGATGACGACGACGATCGAGTAACTTCGCCATTTGACGAAAATGAAGACCCCGACTTCATTAACTCACCCCCTATGAAACGAGCGAAGCGGATGTAAATTTGTTTTCTTTTCAGTTTTACTTCAATTAATATCGATTTTGGTATGATTATTAATGCCTTTTGTTCTTTGTTTACATACATGCATCTTTAAAAAATGTATCTGCTGTGTTAGTGGGATATTTTAAATTGAACATCCGCTCTCACCAGTAGGTATTCCAGTGAAACAGTACCTGTCTCATGAGCATTGCTCTGTAACATGTCAGAAACTCAAGTAGGGTTGGTATACACTCCAATTTCAAGCCAACACTGGAAGGTAATATGGTGAATTTTTTTTAGATACTCTGTGCGTCACAATAACAAAAACCACAATATTCCGTTGTTTTTGATTTTTTTTTACCCCACTCTCCGTAGGGTCAAAACATTTACATGCGTTTTGTAGGTAATTAAATTCCCTACAAATTTTATTCTGATATTTGTTTCATTTGAATAGGCCATAACTGAATTACAGCGTCCTAAAGTTAGAAGTTTGACAAGTTTACAGAAAGTGCTTTTTTGTTTATTTCTTCAAAACAAACATATCTCAGTAGCTATCAGTCTTAGAAACAAAATTTAAAAACGAAATTGTATTCTCTACAACATTGCATAGAACTCTTTTGTATATACAATGCACCAAAACGAAGTTATAAGCAAAAATCTAAAGAAAGTACCAATTTTTTTTGGGTTTTTTAAGATGGCGGCGGGCGCGACGGGGGAGGAATTGTGCATTTTGCATTTTAAACACTTACTAACCATCCTAGACAACATATCAAAAAATTAGAACTACCGGACCTTTTGTAAGGTACCCCTCTCTTTGGTCTCTTATTTGCTGGACTAGTGCGTCACAATAGCAAAAACCGCAAGATTCCGTTGTTCTTGATTTTTTTTTTACCCCACACTCCATAGGATTGATTCATAAAACTGTACATACGTTTTGTAGATAATTAAATTCCCTACACATTTTATTCTGATACTTGTTTCTCTAGAATAGGCCATACCTGAATTACAGCATCCTAAAGTTAGAAGTTTTATAAATTTCTGGAAATTGCTTTTTTTTTTATTTTTTCAAAAACTACTTATCTCCGTAACTAACAGTTCTAGAAACAAAATTTAAAAACCATATTGTAGGAATATCTATTCGCTACAACAATGCGTAGAACTTTTTTATAGCTAAAATGCACCAAACAGACGTTATAAACGAAAATCTAAAGAAAGGATCAATTATTTTTGTTTTTTTTAAGATGGCGGCGGGCACGGCGGGGGAGGAATTGTGCATTTTGCATTTATACACTTACTAACCATCCTAGACAACATATCAAAAAATTAGAATTACCGGACCTTTTGTAAGGTAAAACACCTCTATTCGTTGGACTATGTGTATCAGTGACTGTTTGTGTGTCATTTGCACACACATTTAAGCATTTCAAAATTCAATCATTTTTATTTAGAAAGAGCAACGCTTAAACAACATTTAATAAATAAATAAATGAAATAAAAAGTAAGCTAAAGAATTTAAAGTTTCCACTTTGGTCTAGTTCCTGAGAACAACGCAGTATTTCGCTTCAGTTTATCTACTATCCGTCTCATATTTCTACAGACAATTGTTAGATGGTTAAAAATGACAATGATGAATGTTTTCTTTCTACTGCATTATCAGATCAATGAGCAGTTCTAACTGAAATTCTCGGCGATCTAACAATGGTTTAAAGAAATCTGGTTAGACTATAAAAATTCCCTCAAATATTTACACAGTTTCTTTACTAAATAAATAATTTAATGTTACCCTCTGTTGAATGGGTACCGGGTTTATTTCCCGGAAGTTAAAGGCGGGCGGGCATCGGGCTGACCATCTGACCTCAACTTAGTCCCGTTGAACTTGAAGCGCCGGGAGTCTCACCTCCCGCGACCCCAAGGGCCTACTTAGGCCTATAGCAGGACAATTTTAACTTTTAATAATGGGAATAATGAAAACGTTCTTATTTCCACATGCATCGTTTAAATAAGGTCTGAAACTAACACAGTCCTTTAAGGATTCGGCAAGGTACCACAAGACATTATAGATCTAGTCTAATATTTATAACGCCCATTAAAGGAATCGGATAGAGAGAGAAAGATGGCTGATTACAATAAACAAGTTTAGAATAGAAGTTGAAATCTATATATCCGTCTGTATAAAGATAATCCAAATTGTTCTACCAAGCCAAATTTTAAGTATGAAAGGTCCTTTCGATTTTGGTTAATGTCGGACCAATAGGTAAGGACCTACAAGCTTGAACCCACCAAAAAATGTTTCCATTCAATTCCAATTACAGGATATTGGGGGAACAAATATAGTTCGCTTCCCTGTAATACATTCTTCTCATACGATCCTGGAAATGCTTTACACTTTTTCTTAATTCCCATCTTCCTACTTCATTTTAGTTAATGAACAACAGATACTGGATAGATTCTTGTTTGAGGGATTTTTCCTCTCCGGCGTGAGGTTTACTCAATATTTCGGCTCGGTTCCTTAAGCCTTCTTCAGGAGATGATGAGAATTACATAGATTTTGCTACTTCCGCTTTGTCCGAGGCAGACATCATCCATCAATTTATTTTTCGCCGATCTTATAGCTGAGCTTATATGAAAGTTGGCATGCCAACTACACCTTGGTTTTTTAGTAATTTTATTTTAAACAGATCTCTGGAACACTCAAGCAGATCAAACTGTTTGATTTTATTTCAGTTCTTTCATAATCAGTTTTCAAATGTTTTTTTTTTTTTTTGTTTACTTCGATTCAAAAATTAAAATTAAGACAAATTCAATCTCAATTTAAATATCCCCTTCCCCAAACATTTTTTCCCTTCTGCCTTCTAAAAAAAACCCATCTAGTTTTCACAGAGAAATTAAAAAATAAATTTCCTTGGCTGCTGTGTCTGTTTGCCAAACGGACGACCTGAGTCTCCTCCGATAATAGATGCGGTTCTGTGCGAAGGGATCATTCGGGAATTGAAACGTGTCATTCTTCATACAGGCAATGGCTTCAAGGGTTCAGCGACAAAACAAAATCGCTGCTTCTGCTACTGCACCGACCGAGAAGTAGCTCCAATTGTGTTTTCCGAGAGAAGGAGGCACTTCAAACGTGGAAATGGAGGAAGTAGGGTTGAAAATGCTCGGGAAAATGAGAAGGAGGCAGGGGCAGGGGAGAGTAGATGAAGTTTAGGATTAAGGAACACTGAAATCGCGGTGTTGGGTTGGAAAACGACCGACGCACACCGATGCCGTATTGATTTCCCCGGGTTATTAGGGTGAAACTCCTCACCCAGAACATTGGCAAAACTGTAAGCTACAAAAAGCGATAAAACGAATTCAACAAAAGCAACACAGGAGACGGGTGAAGACATGTTTAAAAACTGGTTCAAAGCAACAACTTGACTCACCCAAATACTTCTTCCAGCGGAAGATAGTTCGCTATTTTAATAATTCATCTATTTAAAACAGTAAAAGGTAAGTTTCTTTAGAAAAGCAATTTCCTTCTAGTGTAAATAAAATATATCTTAAGACGGAATTGACACAGTTACCTAAGAACATTTCACTGGTTAAAAAACAAAAACTCGGGCTCCGGAACTTTTAAAAAACGGAAATTATATGCAAGCAACCTTTCTTTTTTTTTTAATTACACAATTATTTCATGATTGTTCACTGACAACAAATAGCTTACTCCTGCTAACACATTCTTATTCTTATTAGGTGCTTCCTTTTTACTTGAAAACTATGTCCTATTCGCTGCTACAAGCGTGACATGGGTCAGAACTAAAAAAGGTCTTTTAAATGTAAGACGAAATAAAAGAGTCTCTTCGCTGTTAATAAAGTTTTTTTCTTCTTCTTTTATCCTAGGTAGCTGAAACTTTAAGTCAATTTAGTCTGTCAAATCTAAGCTCCCTCTTTAATTGTGAAACAAACTTTCAGGAAAAAAAAAGAAAAGAAACTAAAACAAAAATCATCTTCTATGCTATCTTTTTAAAACGTCAGAACTCAACAACTACTTATTCTACGAAGCTGGAATTTTACTGAGCTACTCAAATTAAACTCTCAGATCATTCTGACATAAACTGGTAAAAATTTAAGAAATGTTAAACCAATCAGTTTAATAGCACGATGGCTTTTTTTCCCCTCAGAATAATTGAAAAGATGGCACGCCAACTATAAATCTAACCATGAAAATGAGATTATTTTCACTGATACACAAACTCTTACTGACAAGGAAGAAAGGATTTAACTACCTTCGTCACATGGATACAAGAATACGAGAATTAAGATAATGCAACACCAAAAATATACAGTGAAAGTGAAGATCTTTATAAGATTAGTAATCGATACGATCGCATCAAATTATTTCTTTAATTTAACTGAAAACAAAGGAGATATTGAATTATCTCTTTGTAGTCTTAAAAGGCTTCAGATAAGGAGATGAGAAATGAAAAAAAAAAGCTTTAAATACCTCTAGGGTAACTTTATTTAGTTTAATTTTTTTTTTATAATCTAAAGATACAAATGACGACTCCTCATCTAAGTTTTACTATCAAAAGAGTAATTGATAGTATTGGAATCAAAAATTAAAGCTAAACAGCAACATAAGCCAAGAGGAAACTTAATCAAAACTAACTAAGGGAGTTAAAGTATTGCATGAAATTAAATTCCTCCATTCAAAATTATGTAATTTTACTCTTTTTTTCTTTTTTTTTAAATAATAAAAAAGCTTTTAAAAGTTTTTAAAGTTTAAAGTTTTTTCTTTAATGCAATTTAAATAAATTTGTTAAAAAAAGAATAAACAGTATTAGTGAAAATTATTACATTTCTTAAAATGCCTTGCTGCCTGACGTTAGTCGCTAAAAAACAGATAACAGAGTCTCAGATAACGGACTTCCAGATTAAAAAAGACATCTAATTCCAGTGGAATAAACCAGTTGGGAAATCCCGAACAGTTAGGGATTGCAAGTGGCATTTCCATACGAGTGTCGCAGCACTGGCTAAGGACGGGGATGGCGGATCGGGCGTATTGCAAATAATTACACTGTTTGAAGGACACAGGCAGATGTGCAACAACATCTTTTGTATGCTAAGTACCGGGCTGTACAGGAAGCCTGGGAACAGCAGCGCCTTTGTTTCTGCAGTGTATTCTTCTGGCAGCAAAACATCACAAATGAGCAATTTATATTCAAGCATTTAGCCAAACACATCAGAGCCAGCTGTAAATCAATGGCAGCGTCACTCCTCTTTCTCCAATGGACAATGCACAAGATGGGCCGTTTTTTACGTTCTCCTTCCGAGACACTTTCCGACCAATTCATTATTATTTACATGATGAATTCGACGCGGTAATAGCTGAGGCAAATTGTAATTCGTTACGCCATGATTTCGTTTAGGAAGAAAAGAAAACAAAAGGATGGAAAAATAAAAAAAAAATAACTAATCGAATTTAGCCCATTGAACACTGTAAAAACTTTCGTAAATTGATTTCTTTTTTTCTTGGTGGATAAAAAACAAACCAAAACAAAACTGAAATACAGAGCAAACTGCCTTAGGCGGAAGCAATCATCACCAAAGCAAATCTCCCTTTATTTATGTTTATGCGAGGAAATCTTGATACAACATGGAAACTCACAAGACAACAATTAGGTTTTTCTGCATAATACCAATTTTACGATACAAGGAATCCATTGGATAGTTCTGCTTGCTTTTATGTTTTTGTTACGAAGGATACTCAATGATACTTTCGGAGAATATAAATACTATTGGAAGACTAATTTAGAAGAAAAATTGGCACGAGGAGAAAAAAAAAAGTAAAAATATCAAAATGTACATTGTATTTACATTAAATTTAAATTTTAAGTAGGAAATATAAATCGGAGTTACAAAGTCAAAAACGCATCACAAACCCCAAGATTCATTTTTCTTCTATTAATTTCACTTCCAAAATGGTGCACTATCTTTGTGGATGCTATCCAGTGAAGTTGACTATATGTATATATTTCAATAAACTTCAGACCATAACTTAGGAACCAAAACAACGGAGCTGAGCTGTTGAAAGATTGTTATCAGAACCTACTCTTAAAAACAATAATTAGTTACAATACTTTAGAAAGTAGGCCTATTAATACTTTTTTTTTGTCAAAACCCAATTCTAAATGATGACTACCACCATCATATTCTAAGGGCTTCAATGGACGACTTGAGGTTCACGCCCCTATCGACGTCATGTATGACGTGTAAGCAATGCGGCGAGAGCTTGTGGGATAAACAAACATAAGTTTGTGTGAATTACTTAAAGAATTCATCGACTTTTGATAATTCAAGACTGATGGTTCAGTACTGTGCAGTTCCTTATAGTAATAATTCTGTAAAAACGCTTGGAATATCATTCTTTAATATAATATTTCCTCTATATCATCAGTTAAAACAAAGCATATGGCTTTGTTTAACCCACATGCGAAGCAGTAGCCTGGTGGGATATGTTAGTAGTTATCAGGGCGATTCAGATCTACATTTGTATATTGGCATATCTCATTTGCATAACTAAAATAGCATAAAGGTTAGGTGACTGAAGGGTTTTTTCCTGTAGCCAAAGGGTGATGGATATTAATGAATACAATTATTAATAATTAATTTGCATATTAATCAAAGGGTTAATTTGTGCCCAAAGGGTTATAGAACATGTGACATATCAATCTTTGAGATTTTTGATAGGGAATTGAATGGTGACATTTTTGATGTGTTAATTTTATTATTATTCGTTATCAAAGGGTTATTTTCATACCCAGTGGATATCTTTTACATAAAGGCCAGGTGACTCAGGGTTTTTTTTCGCAGCCAAAGAGTTAAAGGATGATGGATATTAATTTATATAATTATTAATATTTAATTTGCATATTATTAGCACCCAATGGGTTAAATAATTGAGTGATATATCTAATTTCGAGAATTGAATGATATTATTTTTAATTCTTCCTAAACAAAGTCTTATGAAATAAACTATAATATATTATTTATGCTTTTGTGAATTGTTGTGAGAATGCAACAAGCACGAGGTTTATATACACACAAGTTAGTTGATTCTTATTGGTTAATCGTCTACAAGAATGCTATTGGCTAAAGGTCACGTGATTAATACTTGCGTATTGGTTAAACTCAATCTCTGAATTTTATTGGATAAACTAAGGTTCACTTGTGACAAGTGAGTTGACTGTTGAGATTTATGAGAAGTGGTAAAAATAAGTGCTCCTGTCAAACGTCCACTAATTAAAGTGATTGATGAGAGGGGAAATGACCTAAATTACCTTTGTCATCCATTAAGCTACCCATTAAAAAAGTTATTTTTAACGTTTCAATTAACTCATCCACTGCGGTAAGAAAGGGATTCGACAAAAACACCCTCCTTCTCCCATTTTCCTCCAGGCGATGTCGAATCCCATTAGAAAGGTATTTCCATTAACCATGCCCTGCGGCAAGAGGGGGAAAGACAATAGGAGCGCTATTTTTGACTGGAGTAAGGGGGGAAAAAAAAAGGTAAACAAGTTTGCACTTGTATAAATAGCTGTGTTTAAGTGACACTGCATCTATTTGATGTCTGTTTCATCAACACAACCACACTAACATTTTTTGCTGCTTTCCTCAGAGAGAAAAAGGTAAGATTTTACTAGTTTATTTTGTTTCGAATTGAAAACAGATTTTTTTTTTTTAAAATATTATGACTTAGTTTTTAATTCTTTGACAGATTACAACATGAGTTCCCCAAAACGCAAGAAGTTAGTCGATTACTCAAGTAGCGAAGACAAAACTCAGGATGGTGGTGATGTCTCAAGGTAAGAAGAAATTCTAGCTAGGTTGGTGAATTTAATTTGAATTAACGAATCTTATAGGGTTCCTAATTATCAGACGTATGGGAGACAATTTATTTTCCAATTGTTTGATCCATCAATCGGTAAATTAGAATATTTATTACAGTGGGAGAATGGGATCTGTTTAGCAGAATTGGTTAAAGTACTATTTGCACATATTATTGAGGTTGCAACTTGCAGTTGTACACCTAACTTTATCATTGGCTTAACCATTCATTCTAGTTCGTTTGATAGGCCTGCATATATTCCTTTCAATGCCTTGCACCAATTTGATTTGGATCAGTTAATTAGTGTGCTAGAAAAACTAGCTCAATAAGGTAAGTTTTTGAAATTTGAAGATGAGATGGAAGTTCAAATTGTTGTTGTTAATCCACCGCGCTGATCTGGAAAATTTAATTCTTATACTGATTTGGAAACTAAACTTAAACAAAAAAGATGTTTCATCAGGATTCAAAATAAAGATGGTTACTGTCTAGCTCGATCTTTGGTAACTAGCATCGCTAGTATCGCTGATCCTAAGCCTAAAGAATGGAATTCAATTCGTACCGGAAAAAATCCTTCAATTTGATCTAGCTCGAGATTTGCATATAAATGCTGGAGTTCCTCTAGGCCAGCCAAATTACGGACTCGAGGACGTAAAGAAATTTCAGTCTCATCTTTCAAATTATCAAATAATTGTGATTTCCCATGATAGTGGTGATAAACCCATATTCGTCGGAAACGAAAAAAAGATAAATTAATTTTATACCATCACGGAAATCATTTTGATGTAATTAAGTCAGTTAAAGATTTTTACAATCAGAGTTATTTTTGCATTCCTTGTTGGCGCGGGTACAAAGATGCGCGAGATCACCAATGTGAAATTCGTTGTTCCTCGTGTTTTAACAATGGTGGTAATTGTACAAAAGTAAAATGGATTTCTTGCAAAGATTACAACCGTTTCTTTTATTCAGAATCGTGTTTGGCACAATATAAAGTGAACAAAAAAATTCAAAATTCAAATACTTTAGGATTTGTCAACAATTAAAAAAATGCAATCATTGTGGATTTGATGTTGATGCATTAAAAGAAACACATGCGAAATCAAAGCATCAATGTGGGATGCATCATTGTTTTAATTGTAAAATAAAAGTCGGGGCTGATCACAAATGTTTTTTGCAACCATTGAAACTTAAAAATGAAAAGACAGGTTGTTTCATCTTCTTTGATTTTAAAACAACCTATGAAAAAATTAAAGATTACTACTCAAATGGCGTTCCCATTGTGGAGCTGAAACAAATTTGGCGGTAGCCAAGAGCGTTTGTGATCATTGTTACGCCGACAATCCCAAGGTTTGTTTCCACTGTGGTCATTCACGCTTGCATATTTTTAATCAAGAAAACGCGCATTATGCCTTTTGTGAATGGTTATTCCGTGTCTACGGGTCTAGATCAGTGACAGTTTTAAGCCATAACGGATCAAATTTTGATTCCCATTTCATATACAATATTTAATTCTAAATAATGAAAAACCAAAAACCATTTTCAATGGAAATCGTCTCTTTGTTTCTCGGATGGCAGAAAATATGCATCATTGATTCCATGTGCTTTATGCTAATGGCACTTTGTCGTTTGAATAAGGCATTTGGAATTGATTCATCGAAATTTCGAAAAGGATATTTTCCACATCTGCTAAACAAGAGTGAAAATTTTAATTATCGTGGTAAAATTCCTGACGCTATGCATTATGACCCCGATTCAATGTCCCCGGAGGCTTGGAAAACATTTTTACAATGGCATCAAGAGCAAATTGACTTAAAAGACAACATTTGATTTCCAAAAAGAATTGGTTGATTATTGCATTAGTAATGTTGAATTATTGACAGAGGCATCTTTTAAATTTCATAACTGTTTTTTACAAGTTTCCGACGGATGTTGTCCGTTTCAAAATGCCATTACTATAGCTTCTGCTTGTGTGAAAGTGTTTCACCAAAAATTCTTAAAGTTGAACAAGATTGCCCTTATCCTCCATAAGGGCTTTCGTGCTGCGAAACCCTATAGTGATGACGCGTTGAAATGGCTAGCATGGGAATCACATCAGTGCGGAGTAGCTATAGATCACGCATTAAATACGGGGGAACGCAAAATTGACAAATATTATTTTGATGGTCTCGATGCTGAAAACAGAACTGTTTTTGAATTTAATGGTTGTTACACCCACGGCAATCCAAAATGCTTTTCCAACCCCAGCCAAAAATTTTACAATTCCAATGTTACACTAGGGGAACGATATCATCAAACATTACAAAAGGCACAAGATCTTGGCATGAAAGGTTTTTCTGTGGAAACCAAATGGGAATGTGAATTTTAACGGGACTTGAATAGTAACCCTGCCATGAAAGAATTTGTTGATAAATTAGAAATTTTAAAACCGTTAGAGCCACAAAACAGGTGGACGTGTGGAGGGAATCACTCTCTATCATGATTGTTCCTCCGAGGAAGAAATAAAATACACTGACATTGTTAGTTTGTATCCATATGTTTTGAAGTATGGTTTGTATCTCCTCAATTTGCCTGAGATTCTTTGGAATCTCGATACAACCGATATTTCTTCCTATTGTGGACTCATTCAATGCAGGGTTCTACCGCAGCGCCAATTGTTCCATCCCATACTCCCATTTCGTTACAACAAAAAGCTCTTTTTTCCTCTGTGTCGTTCTTGTGTGGAGGCAAATTCCTGCTACCTTCCACCATGCACTCGCACCGAGGAAGAAAGAGCTTTGACTGGTACTTGGGTGTCTCTTGAGCTCCAGAAAGCACTCGATTGCGGCTACACCATTCAAAAGATTTTTCAGGTTTGGCATTTCAAAGAAACAATGCGCTACGATAAAACAACAAAAGAGGGAGGCCTGTTTTCAGGCTATGTAGACGCATTTTTAAAATTAAAGCAGACCAACGTTGGTTTTCCTGCTGAGTGCCAAACCGAAGAGGAACGTGATCGATGTATTAGCAAGTATGAACTTCACGAAGGTAACCGTCTAGAAAAATCAGACATTGCCAAGAACGAAGCCCTACGTTATTTGGCAAAATTGTTTTTAAATTCCTTTATTGGAAAATTGGCTGAAAGATCCAAAACGACCATGACGGAGTACGTCAATACCCCCAAAAAGTATTTTGCTTTCTTTTTAGACCCGATCAAGACGGTGCACGACATACGTTTTTTCAACGAGTCGTTAGTACAAGTTCAGTGGTCTCACATTGATGATGTTGAAATCACTGGAGATCTTACGAATGTTGTATTGGCGGCCTTTGTTACTGCTCAAGCGCGGTTACATTTATATGGCTATTTAGAAAAATTAGGCTCAAGTGTGCTATACATGAACACAGACAGTATCTTTTACATTCGCAATCTCAACCATCCGGTCGAGTATCAGGTGCCAATCGGTTCCTATCTCGGTCAAATGACAGATGAGATTGTCAGGGACCACAGATCTGATTATTATATTCATTCTTTTTGTACGTTAGGAGCCAAAAATTATGGCTACCTAATCCGATCGCGCGAAGCTGGGAAACCCATTAACGTAGTTTTAAAAGTCCGCGGTTTTTCTCTCAGCCTCGAAGCTCAGAAAACCATCACATTTGATTTACTGAAAAAAATGGGTCACGAATTGGTCGAGGGTGACGATTGGTGAGAATAGGAGCGACTGTACGTTCACAAACACAAAATTGTTAGGACAAAAGACCGCCAAATTGTGTCGCGGCAAGAAATTAAGCAGTACAGGACCTCTTCGACAACGGCAGATGACAGGGATCAATATCTGACGCATCCACACGGCTATTGATCATTTTACTTTCGGCTTTTGTGGAGAAAGCATCATGTCGTCTTCGTCTTCTGTCGATTCCAAAATTTTTAAATTTCAACATCCCTTCACAATTATGATTTTGGGTCCTTCGGGGGTTGGAAAATCATGTTTCGCGCAAAAATTACTTCGAAACTGTCACATAATGTATGATCAATCTCCGCGCGAAATCATTTGGTGCTATGGTGTGTATCAAAATTGGTTTAGTTAATTCCCATCGATTCAATTTCACGAGGGGGTTCCAAATTTAGCTGAAATGGATTCCGCCATTGCTAGGGTATTAATTATAGACGATTTAATGGGTGAAGCTGATAAATCAGTTGAAAAGATCTTCACCAAATACAGTCATCACTGTAATATATCTGTACTTTATCTAGTCCAAAACTTGTTTCACAAATCG
Source organism: Thereuonema tuberculata (assembly GCA_023159025.1). Classification (NCBI taxonomy): domain Eukaryota; kingdom Metazoa; phylum Arthropoda; class Chilopoda; order Scutigeromorpha; family Scutigeridae; genus Thereuonema; species Thereuonema tuberculata. The sequence continues at coordinate 145,224 of JAFIDM010100317.1, read as the reverse complement.
GTTGTGCATTGTATAGCTAGTTTAAATGCGGGTTACATTGTGGTGTTTCGTTCCCTATGCGACGATAATCAAATATCGTGTTTAGAACGTCAACTTTTTACAAGTATTTTTAAATTTTTCATGGAATCTTACGAAGATGCAACAAAATCCAAACCTTATAGTTATTTATTAATCGATTTAAAACCTTCGACACCTGATCAATATAGAATATGAACTAATATTTTTCCAGATGAGTCTCCCATGATTATTTACAGTCCAAAAAAGAAATAGTTATAATTATTCGAAACCCATAACTTGTTTTGTCATTATGCCTCGAGCCACGAGTAAGAAAGCATCACATCGCCGCAGCTCCCGTTTACAAAAATACGGTAAAATTTTGGAGGCGATTCCTTTCCTTTCGAAAATACAGATTCAGCATTTAGTAGAACACAGTTCGAACGACTTCATTCGATGTCTATCCGAATGTATTTGTAACATTTTACACGGAAATGTTCCTTTAAAGTCTTGAGTGAAGCAAAAAATGCGTAGACATAAAAAAGTATAGCGTAACATTGGTACGACTTCGGCCTCTATTGAGAAACGCAAAAAGGCTTTGGTTCAACGTGGTACAGGGTTATTGTCCTTATTAATTCCGGGAGTAGCAACTTTAATCGGTTCCTTGATTAATCGATAGCATGGAGCATACAAAGAAATTACTGGTTTTTTCACCCGAACAGTTAGCTTCTTCTTCTTCTCAGCCTCCCTCTTTACTATATTCACGTTACGATTCACAACATCCCTATCTCAAAAAACAAGTCAAATCGAAACAGAGTTTGATAAAATTGTAAAGGATTCTCTCATTCCCGACGATGTAAAAACAAAAATTCTAAATCAGTTTCAAGTGAAATTTCAAACCTTTAAAAATCAATATCGATCAGTCACCGCACCCGCGCACCCCGCCGCGTCGCCGAAGGTAGAAAAATCGCGTTCGCTGTAGGCAAAATTTCTTCGGGACCTGGGTCCCGACACCGCGCGCGCGCAGTCTTCGGTAGATGGCGACCCTGGTCGCCCGCGAAAAAAAAAAAAAACGATTCCAAAAAGACATTACTTCAAAAATTTGCCGATGTAAAACATACAAGAACGATCTCGGAGGTTTTGCGTAAACTGGATAAAATACCTGGCATTACTTGGAATAATAATTCCGGTGAGGTTCGAATTGAAGGAACCGTTATACCCGACAGTAACATTGTTCGTTTACATCAATTCGACAACACTGCGAGAACCCGAAAAAAAAAAAAGTAGCAAAAGGATGGGAGCAATTCCAAAGGTTTTTAGAGTATTCAACCACAGACGGGGTCGGGTCGATGGCTTAGTTATAAAGAATTGTGCTGCAAAAAATGAACAGTTTATTACATTCGATTTATTATAATCCAAAAGATCCCGGTTCCTTGGGAGGAATCTAGACTCTATCAAAGAGCCAAACAGTTGAATTCGCACATTATAAAGCAACAAGTTCACGAGTGGGTTCAAAAGAACGATACTTATTCGTTATATCGACCTGTTTGTCATCACTTTCCTTGAAACCAAACGGTTGTAGCAGGTATCAATTCGCAATGGCAAAGTGATTTAGTCGACATGACAAAATTAGCAAAATATAACGACGGAGTTCGTTATTTAATTATCATTATCGATGTGTTTTCCAAAAAAAGTTATGTTCTTCCCATTCAAAGAAAAACAGAAACCGAAGTAACTCCAGCATTTCGGGAACTTTTACTAAAAACCAGTCCTCCCGAAGTTTTACAAACCGATCGTGGGAAAGAATATCAAAACGAAACGTTTCAATCTTTCTTGAAACAACAAAACATTCATTATTTTAGAACCAATAACGAAACGAAATGTGCTGTGGTAGAAAGATTCAACCGAACTTTAAAAGAGCGTTTACATCGTTTACACACTTATCACCGTTCCATTGGACGTGCGCCTGTGGAAGGAACACCGTGGAATCAAACGGAAGTGTGGCAATGACTGTATATAAAAAAAGTACTCCGATCCGTTCCCGTGTCAAACAACTGCTAAAAATTGGCGAACACGTATGTATTTCGGAATCGAGACGTCCCTTTAAGAAAGGATATGAAGGTGGTTGGACTTTGGAAATCTTTCGAATTGTTGAAAAAGTGAATCGTGTTCCACCCGTTTACCGTTCAGTAGATTACAAAAACGAACCTGTTCTCGGTATGTTTTATGCTTTTGAATTACAAGTAGTACACAAATACGAAACAAATTATTATCGCGTTGAAAAAATTCTTAGAGGGAAAGGGCGAGGTTCGAAAAAACAATATTTGATCAGGTGGCAAGGTTATTCAAAAGATTTTGACAGTTGGGTTCCAGCTAGCGATGTCCGATAACTTTTATTTAAAGTTACTCTTTAATTCCAGTATCGAATATTTTCCTGAGAACACACTCACTAGTTTTACGACGAAATTGCCAAAAAGAATAGAATTTAAGGAACCGTACGAAGTCTGTTTAACGGAATTATATTATACACACTCGTAGTACAACTTAACACCGGAAACGAGTGGGAAATTTTTCATTAAAAAAAACAACAAGACTGTTTTAAAAAAAGAATTTACCTTTACAAAACATTTTTCGCATCTCTGTCTTTTGATGAGAGAATTACAAAAGCTTTTAACAAAAGACGAAACATCACCGACGCGTCTTGAACAATTGAAAAACACTTTTCAAACACAACAAGTGCCTACCGTTTGGCAGACATCCATTTCAGTGAATTCTCATTTCGAACTATGGTTTCCCAGAGAAGTATCCATTCAGTTAGGTTTCTCAGCATCGCAGTTTCCAGAAAAGAAAATTAATAACGAGTCTTTTGTTCGAATCACAGAATCGGTGATTGCCTCAGATCAAGCAACGATTCAAAAAAGAGAAGTGGGGCGTTCCTTTGCTCTTTATGTTTGTATCGATAGTGAAGACAAAGAACAAATTGAAGAGTTTAATATTCCTTCTGGTTATTATTCGGATTCACAATTATTAACAACTTACATTAACCTTAATATCGAAATTCGATTTGGTTACAAAGAGCTTGATCGAAAACAACTTTGTGTTGTCTTTGATTTCTCACCCCTGACTCAACGTATGGATATCACTGTTTTAGAACCTTATAGTTTACATTTAACTGAAAATTTAACAGCTCTCTTAGGATTCGAAAACCGTGTTGATTTCGATCAGGGATCGTGGGAGGCGCCCTCGTCGTTCGATTTCAGGTTCGGGTTCTACTCAATCTTTGTCTACTGTGATATTATCGAGGCGTCACCTGTCGGAGACACATTTGCTCCTTTGCTTCGATTGATTCAAGTTGACGGTAAACACGGTGATTTGATTAGTAAATCGTTTAATACTTTATATTACAGACCTGTTTCTTGGTCTTCCTTTGACACCATTTCTGTTTTCTTAAGAAACGATATTGGAACTTCCATACCTTTTAAGCAGGGACACGTCACCTTGACATTGTACTTTCGTACAATTCGATAATGAGGTATCGTGCAGATCCTTCTCTCTGTCTTCAGTATTATCAAAATCAGGCTGGAGGTGGAGGAAGTAGACATCCCAATTTTTGTGGGTTCACGATTTCAAAGGGGCAGTGGGTTACGAAACATCTTCAGTTCGCTATTTCGATGGGCTAAACCAATTTTGAAAAAGGTAGCTTTTACGGCAGGTAGGCAGGCTTTAGCAAGTGGTAGTAAGATTTTGGAAGATGTACAATTGGGTAAAGATTTTAAAGAATCGGCAAAATCATGCATGGGGGAAGCGTTTCTTAATGCGATTTCCAGTCAAGCAGGAAGCAGATATTTAGCAAAAAGACAATTTCCCTTTTCTTCACCTTCATTTTTAAAGAGACAGTCCGTCCTAACGGTAAATAATGTAAACGATCCAAAAAACCAAAGAAACGCAGTCGTGATATTTTTGATTTGTAGTCATCATGACCGACACTCACTCACTTCATTCCAATTCGTGCGAATGTTTTAAATCCGAACTCGATCTTTTTGAACTACCCCCGACACAAGTCGCTATTGAAGGTAATACAGATATCGAATATCACCCCATAGCTTCTCTTTCCGAAACAGGACCGATTGAATTTGTCATTACAGGGTTGGGGGACGAATACGTAGACATCTCGAAATCCGTTTTAAATATCTGACTCAAAATTGTAAAAGGAAATGACAATTCTCCCCTCGAAGTAACTGATAAAGTAGCTCCTGTTAATTTATTACTTCATTCATTATTTAATCAAGTCGATGTATTTTTAGAAGATAAATTAATTTCATCCACAGATAACTGTTACTCTTATAGGGCCTATTTAGAAACTATTAAATCACGGTCAGGATTCAAAAGCAACTCAGTTAACAGCGTCGGGATGGAACATGGACGAAGGAGGAAAATTTGAGAATCTCGATCCAACAGGAGTGTAATGGTGGATTGAAAATTCGTAATAGTTTGATTGCAGGAAGTAAAAACCCTAGACTTGGTTGGATCTCTTCATTGCGATCTTATCAAACAAGAACGTTTGATAATAAATAATGTAGATATTCGGCTAAGACTTAACCGCAACAAACACAGTTTTTACCTCCTTTCTCCAGACCAAAACCCGACCTATAAAGTTTTTATAGAACATGCCTCGTTATTTGTTCATAAAGTGAAAGTAAGTCCGTGTGTTTTATTAGCACATTCCAAAATCTTATCCACCACTTCAGCAAAATATCCTTTAACAAAAGTCTAATGTAAAGTGTTCTCTATACCCAGAGGGAATTTACAAGCCAATATAGACAATGTATTTATGGGTCAGCTTCCAAAACGAGTTGTGATAGGTTTAGTTGAAAATTCAGCCTTTAATGGTTCCTTTAAAACAAATCCCTTTCGCTTCCACCATTTTGATAGTAATTTAATTAATTTATCGATTGATGGACGTTCCATTCCCAGCCAATCCTACCAACCGAATTACACCAACCACTTATATGCTCGAAATTTCCTCTCTCTTTTCGCCATCACCGATCGTTTAGGATGAGATACGGGTTTAGCTCTTAATTATGCAGATTATGGACAGGGCTCTACCCTTTATGGCTTTGATTTGTCGGCAGACAGTTCGAGTAATTCAGGGTACTTTCAATTAGAAAGCCAGGGCACAGTACGAGTCGACATGCGTTTCAAAGTAGCCTTGCTGAGTACCGTCAATGTAATCGTTTATGCCGAATTCCAAAAAGTGCTGGAGATAGATTCCTCCCTTAACATCTTAATGGACTGATCCAGTCATCTCATAAAAACACCCAGCCGTTCTTCAAGACTTTCAAATGTGCTTCGAACAAATGTTGTCCACCTTTCATCATCGACGTGGTCACAGCAGCGAAACAGTTACCTGTGATTGTTTCGTGTCAAGTCACCATCATGAACAGTGTCCAGATCACAGAGTTGTTAAGCCAAAACGACCGAACCAAATATCATTTTGGCGGCATGTATGCAATCGAGCAACTACCCCAAAGACCAGCTCATCACGCCTATGTGATGAATTTCGACCCTCATAATCAACCAGGATCCCACTGAGTTGCGATTTGGGTGAAGAGAAATGTTGGGGAGTTTTTCGATTCGTAGGGAAGCCCCATGAAACAACTGCCATTGAGACGCTTCGTCCTTAAGCATACCTACCGCCATGTAGAAAACAACAAAACTCTACAAGGACCCTATTCAACAGTGTGTGGACAATATTGTGTTTTATATCTTTACTACAAAAGCTGTGGTTATTCTCTACAGGAATTTCTGAAACAGTTTAGAAAAAATAAAGACAAACGACCTGATAGTTTGCAGACTTGTGCGAAAACATTTCAAAGAGGAGTTACTTCAAACACAACTAACAATCGTTTTTGGAACAATGACGAACCCTGCTTGCGGAACCAGATTTGCTGTACCCTGCTGCCTACCAAAGAAAAGAAGAAGATGATTCTTTATTAATATTTAAAAAAACTATTCATGTAACCTCTTTTTTTTCTCTATAATGTAATAAAAAATCAAAAAAAGATAATTCTTGTGTCTGTGTGTACTTCTTTCAAATCGTGTTCAGACATGTTAGAAAAAAAGTCATCAGACAAGTTCCTACAAGAAATATTTACTCCAAAACGTCATCAGACAAGTTCCAACAAGAAATATTTACTCCAAAACGTCATCAGACAAGTTCCAACATGAAATATTAACGTCACTTCCTTATTTAAAAACATTATCAATAAGAAACAAACAACTACAAAAAAGTAAATTATAGAATTAAAAATATCTACATTAAAGACAATTAATATTTTATTTCTTAACAGTAAACTTAGGAAGAATTAAAAATAATATCATTCAAATATCAACAAAAAATCTCGAAATTAGATATATCACTCAAATAGTTAACCCATTGGGTACTAATAATATGCAAATTAAATATTAATAATTATGTAAATTAATATCCATTAACTCTTTGGCTACGAAAAAAAACCTCAGTCACCTGGCCTTTTTGTAAAAGATATTCATTGGGTATCAAAATAACCCTTTGATCACGAATAAGAATTATATTAGTAATAAATCAAAATTAACGTGTGTACAATGCTAAAAACAGTAAAGAAAAACTATAAATAACACACAATAACTAAACAATATAAATTATAGTTTTTCTTTACTGTTTTTAACATTGTACACACGTTAATTTTGATTTCATTACTAATATTTTATTGTAACAAATTCTTAATAAGCTAAGCTGATTGCTAGCGTGAATTTGTTTTTACCCTCTTTTATTGCTTATTTAATTTTTTGATATTAGTGAAATGAAGGGTCATTCTTTTAAATGTTTGTCCGTTTGATGTATTGTACCTTTCACTAAGCTGAGTTATGCTGGGATGGGACAGAGCCGAAGAGGGTGCTGAAACCCGAAACGGCGTCATCCTCGGTTGCCCAGCAAATTAATCTAAAATCAGCTCAGTGAAATTTATGTTGTTTAGTTATTGTGTGTTATTTATAGTTTTCTTTACAGAATTACATTAATTCATTAAAATTGTCACCATTCAATTCCCTATGAAAAATCTCAAAGATTGATATGTCACATGTCCTATTAACCCTTTGGGCACAAATTAACCCTTTGGTTAATATGCAAATTAATTATTAATAATTGTATTCATTAATATCCATCACCCTTTGGCTATAGGAAAAAAAAAACCTTCAGTCACCTGACCTTTATGCTAAAAATATGCGAATTTTTTTTAATTATGCAAATGATATGCTAATGTAGATCTGAATCACCCGGAAATGCGGCTCTATATCGCCCGGATAACTACTTCTTTTGTAACTACGAAGCCCCGCCTATCCTCAAGTGGTCCACTTAATTTTATCCTTCTTTGAAAATATATTGCTGTCGTCTTCTTCAATAGGCGATAATCAACTCTACATCCAATCTGAAAATTTTGGAAGGCTTACAATTGTTGCATCCAAATCAAATCTTTTAGTTCAGCCTCTAAATGGCTGAAACACATGGCTTTGTTTATCCCACAAGCCAAAAAGTAGACTGGTGGGATATTTAGAAACTACAAAGCCCCGCCTATCCTCAAGTGGTCCATTCCAATTAAAAAAAAAGAAACAAACATTAAGAAACAAATTAATATCAGTTCAATTTTATAAAAGCGCATTTTTTTTATATGAAAAAAGAAAGAAAAGAAAAAAGAGAAGGTGGTACTGGTAATTTAGAATGATCTATAACTGACAGTCATCTACTCTAGGTTACTCCCAAGAGATCTGAAGTAAAACTGTAATTATTCCTTTCTTTTCTTTGCAGCCGGAAATCATCCGAACACAATAACCTGTATTCTTTCTTATTCGTTGCAGTGAATCTGTAAAACGGAGAAAGAAAGGGTGTTCCGTCATTTCCCGCTAACAAAATGACAGTATTTTTTATCAATTGTTGACGTTATATTGTTAGTTAAAAAAAAAAAAAAAAAAACCTTTCTTCTTTCCTCTCTTTTCTCAAAAAAGCTGTATTTTATTTCAATTTCATTAACTTTAGGGATTGGATGGGGGAAAAAAATATAGAATAACGATAGACATTCTTTATATGAAAAATTTAAAAACAGATTTATTACTGATCTATAGAAACCTTTAGTCTCGTTGAAATTTAAATCTTTTGCAAAAGATTCTCGCACTTATTAAAAAAACAAGAATGGTACGGAAATCAAAGCATATTAGCACGATCTAGCAGCTACATCTATACAGGAATTGAATTTCAATGAAATGATAACTAAAGTGAAAAATATAATCCAACCAATTGTTAATAAGAGAGCTGTGAATCAAAGAGAACTTCAGAAATTAGAATTGCTTCTGCAACGCCTTAGTGAAGAACACCTAGGAGTTTTGGAAAAATACTCTGCTACTCAGGAGAAAGTTATTGATCTACAGAATGAAAAGGAAAAAAATTTCAATCGATCTACTTATGCTGATATTGCCCGTCAAAAATTTAACTTACTGCAGGAAAAGCAAAAGAAAGAATTGAGTAAAGATAATAAAGAAGAAATTGTATTGAAACCTGAAAGTGAAGTCCAAGCACTGGAAGATATCTCTACAGTGAGAACAAAACTGATGAAGATCCTTTCGCCCAAAACGAATGGTTTAAACAATGAAAAATGTAATGTTCTTAGTGATGGAAGAATAAAACTATCTCTAACAAATGACTCTCAGATCCAAAAAATAAAAGATTTAATACAGAATAAAGATCTAGAAAACTTTAGCTATAAGGTTGAAAAAAAGAAATTTTTTTTGCCATTAATTGAAATTCAACAAGTTGACAGTATCTCATCCAAAGAAGAGGTGTATGAACATCTATTAGGACAAAATGATTCCATTGATGTATGTGTTAAAGAAGGACAAACATTTGAACTTTTATTCTCATAGCGAAAGTCTTTCCTGAATTGAGATATAGACTAGTCACTGCTAGAAGAGTGTTTGTGCGGTTAAAATCTTGTCCTGTTTTTGACAAAATTAATATAAAACAATGTTACAACTGTGATAAGTATGGGCATTTGGCGAAATTCTGTACCCAGTCCAACCTGCTTGCACTCACTGTGGTGAAGAAGGTCATTGTTATAAGGAGTGTTAAGTAAAACATACAAATTCTAATATCAAATGTGTTAATTGTATCAGGTGGTCTAATAGATTCAATGTAATGAATGTAGAAATAAATCATAGAGCTACAGATCCAAATTGCCCAACTGCCTTGAAGGTAAAACAGAAATTCATTGCTAATATAGATTATGGGAAATATGGATACAACTTGTGATTTAAATGTGATACAATTAAATATGCATCACTGCAGAGCAGTGACATGCAATTTAATTAAATTCTTAAATGATAATAAATTTGATTTAGCTCTGTTACAAGAACCTTAAACTTACAATGACAAAGTTGTTGGTTTCCCATCACACTATAGAATAATATATTGTACTATTAGTAAACCTTTAACATGTATTCTTATTAGTAATCCTCAATTATCAGTTGTATTTTTAAAACACATGAGCAATGAGTGGTGCACAACTATTTCTGTCATGTTAGATAAAATAATATATTTCTCTTCAATTTATTGTAAACCTTCAGTTGACATTATAGACACTGTAAATGACTTAAAAATGCTTTTAGGCAACATTTCTAAAAACAGCTTTATTATTGGAGTTGATTCAAATGCTAGAAGTACATCATGGTATGATAGGATTGACAATGATAGGGGTAGGACTTTTGAAGATGATATAATAACCCAACAGTTAAATATCATAAATGACAAAGGCCCTACTGATATATCACCAATGGGGGAGAGTACAATTGATCTTACCTTGGCAGGAAATTATTCCATGAAATTAATAAAATTTTGGGAAATGTGCTCTGATCTGATCTAATGCTGCCATTAAATTTGTATTAAATACAAACCTAACTAGATATGAAATTCACTGTAGAAACTATAATCTAAAAAAAGCAAACTGGAATATTTTTCAAGACCAGCTAAGAAGTAAAATTGATACACTGAACATACATCAGGATTTAACCAACTCAAGTGATATTGATCAGTATACTTACCAACTAACAAAAATAATTAAAGATGCAGCAGATTTGTCGATTCAGAAAAAGAAACCAGGTAGAAAAGTTGTCCCATGGTGGACTTCTGAATTAACCACATTACGTAAACAAGTCAACAGATCCAGGAGATGCTTTCAAAGACAAATCCTGACCTTAGAGCTAGTAGAGAGATTGAATACCGACTTCTAAAAAAGGAATATATGTTTGAACTTGATAGGACAAAGATAGCTTCTTGGAAAATCTACTGTACTACTGAAGGTAACCAGAACCCATGGAAAAACATTTATAAAATTTTAACTAGAAGTAGATATAACAACTGTGTTGCTGTCAGTACCTCAAAAAACCATAATGTCAGAGATATAATTAGTGATATAGTAGAAACCATGTTCCCTCAGGACAATCCTACAGCAGAAAGTAATATCCATCATACAATTCGTCATGCGTCTAATGAAATTCATAATCTTGATATCAATTTTAATGAGATTACAAAAACAGAACTTAAAGAAGCTGTATTTTCTATTCACCCTGAAAAAGCATCTGGAGAGGATGGACTATATGCCGAATTATATAGAAAAGGTTATCATATAATTGAAGATAATTTACTTAGGTTATATAGTGCTTGTTTAACTCATTCATATTTTCCAAAACAGTGGAAATCAGCTAAAGTCCTGTTAATCAAAAAAGCTATGACTGAAACGAATAATGAATAATGAAAAGTACCGGCCAATATGCATTCTACCAGTTGGAGGAAAAATATTGGAAAAAATTATTGCTACAAGAATGATCTGGCATGCCACGATTACAGTTGGATATCTGATGGGCAATATGGCTTTATAAAAGGAAAATCTGCTGAACAAGCTATATATAACTTAACTGATTTGATTCAAAAAGGTTTTCAAAGAAATGAATTCACTGTTGTTATCTTTCTTGATATTCAGGGAGCCTTTGATAATGCCTGGCATCCCAGCATTATTTATGAATTGATACAATTGATATGCCCTGGTTATTTAATAAAACGTATCTGCTCATATTTAAAAGATAGGAAAATAACTGTAAATTCACAAAACACAATAGTTGAAAGGCAGTTAACAAAATCATGCCCACAGGGTGGGATTTTGTCCCCGTTATTAAGGAAAATTATTATAAATAAGGCATTGAACTTATTTAGTGATGATAGTGAGGCAAACTATTCTAAGGCAAAATAAAACTAAGGCAATATTATTCACAAAAAAATACAAATATAATTACCTATATATTGTAATAAATGGTAAAGAAATTGAGTGGATCGACTCTATGAAGTACTTGGGTGTATTTTTGATACAAAATTAAATTTTAAAAAACATTTAAATTATATTTTATCTAAAGCTAAACAAATAGGCAATCAATAAGATGTGGATGTAATACTTGGGGTTTGAATTCTAAATCTGTAAAAACCATTTATAAAGGAGCTATACAACCTATTATTACTCTATGGTGTGGCAGCTTGGGGTGCTGTTATCTACAATAAAAGTATTATAGATAAAATGTTAAGTGTACAAAGATCTTTTGCATTACGTATTGCAAAAACCTGTAAGACGGTATCAACTGATGCACTTCTGGTTATTACAAGACTCCAACCTCTCCCTTTGGCAGTCCAAAATAAAGTCATTGATTTCTTTTTAAAAACAGGAAATATAAAAGATGCTCACCAAGCACTAATTTGGGAAACAGGCATTAACATGATTCCCAGAGAAACTGCTATGACTAATAATATCTTTCCACCATTACGATCAGTACCAAATGTAGTATTGGATGGTTTAGATCCAAATACATATAATGCAGATATTAATATCTTTACTGATGGGAGTAAATCTAATATGGGAGTTGGTGCTAGTGTAGTGATAATAATACACAAGTATCCAACTTCCATAGAGTATTGTTAGATACAAATTCCCTTATTACACCTCTATATTCCAAGCGGAACTGTCTGCAATTAAATTTGCTGTCGAATGGTCCACAAAGTTACAAAATAAAACTCTTGAAATTAATCTGTTTAGTGACTCAAAATCTTCCCTTCAGGCACTCCTAAATATAAACAGTAAGCTAAAAGATGTACAAGAAATTCATAAATTACTCTCTATAGATAATAATATAACCTTTTACTATGTCCCAGGACATTTGGGATATGAAGGGAATGAAAAAGCTGATAAAGAGGCAAAATTGCAGTTACCGATAACAACTTGGAAATTACTTATCAACGTTTCTCCACTAAACTTGCTTTGTCTAATGTTCAGTTATTACTATATGAGAAATGGAATGAGAGATGGAAACAATCCACCAAGGGTCTTCCAACTAAAAAATTCTTCAAAACTATTTATCACTCCTTTACTTCACCTATAGATAATTTTAATTTTGCTATGGGTCAAATTCTTACAGGACATGGAAATTTTAATGCTTACCTAGCCAAATTCAATCTTTCAAATAGTGCCTTTTGTGAATGTGGAGAATTAGATACAATTGAGCATGTCCTTTTTAATTGTATAAAATTTGATTATGAGAGACAAATATTACTTCTTAATTTATTATGTCATGATATTATATGGCCGTGTGATATAAGCTTACTTGTGCAGAAACCAATATATAATTATTTTAAAGATTTTGTTAACATTGTGATGAAAAAAAAAGTAACTTTTAATTGATAACCATATAACTTTAATTATGTAAAAAAAAAACCAACAATTGACATCTGTAATTTTGAAAATTTATACCTTGTATTTATAGGAGTAAAATTACAATTGTATTGTTTATTTTAACACTTCTGTTTAATATGTTATACTTTTGTAATTTTTTCATCTATTTCTTGTATATGTAGTGTTGTACTCGTTTGGAGTGGTGCACTCAATTAATAGTCCGTTGTCAATGTACATCCGTGTGCTCCTTGATGATGCAAATGTGGAAATAGTCTCAATCTCTTCGTTTGAACTTGGAGAAACATAATTTCGATGGTGTCACTCTAGAAAATGGTGCGTTTGAATTCTGCGGCCAAAAAACAAAATGGCCGCCATCGCAAACATACAAAAAAAAAGTTTCAAACAAAAAATGTAGCTACATAGATTCTGCACAGAAAAGGTTATTACAACTTTTTATGTAGGATCAACCGTTTCCTCATAAAAAGTACTTTTATATTTTTCACAACTAAAAATGAATAAGTAGCTGTATGAGGATTTGGAAGCGCATATTGACATGCTTGACATTATTTACATGGATAATTCTAATAATATTTAATATATTAAACACTAATAAGTTAAAAAATATCCCCTTTCTCTTATGTTGTGTCGTAGGAAATTGAAAGATAAAAAGTACCAGTATACTTTTACCTTTAATGAAAATACCGTGGAAGAAATACAATGTTTACAGATTTACAGATTTATATAGACAGAGTGGAGACAATACTACTTGTCACTCTTATATTTACATTTTTAATGATAATCATCATCACTTTCAATGCAAATCTCATTTAGACCTAAATCTTCATCATCGTCTAGTTCGCACTCTCCCATATTGTCACAACGGTCGGGATTACCTTCGCACTTGCACTTGTTAGTACACCGGAGTCCATTTGACTGACATGTACATGGAGGAGAGCAACGCCTTTTGGAACATGAGCAGAGACAAAGTTCAAAGATAAGCTCTGGTGCACAAGGGTTGGTACAAGCAACAGGCTCATATGCACTCCCAATACTTTGTTCCATCCAAAATCTGAGGGTGGTGGGTTATTGGAATGCTGAATTATGTCCTGATTCCACTCAAAACAGTGAAGGTGAGCCCTTAGCAATGCCGGATCCAGTGCAGATCTTGTTGGAGGAAGGTTCTCATCTTGACATTGTTTCTGTGTGAACAACAACCATCACACAGCTTCTATGTCAGTCAGTGTTGTTTTGGGGATATAAAGATAACAAAATAATGAATGCTTCCAGGTTAGTCCTGACATCTTCAGTGAGTGACAATGTAGTCCCCAATTTAGCCAAAGCTTCCAGCAGCATATCACTTGCGGAATTAAAAGCTTTCCACCTCTTTATTTTACCTTTGCCAGGAAATGATCCTGTTACATCAGCTCCTGAAAGTGCGTGTAATCCAGGGAGTGCAAGAGCTTTCAGAGATCTAAGTGCTCTGTAAATTGAATCTAGCTGAATGAACCTTTTAATGCCATGGCCGAGGAAAAATGCAAAATCTTTCGAAAGTTGAGGATAAAGCTAAAATCATCACATCAGTATCGGGGGAGAACGAATGATTAGTTTTAATTCCTTTCTGTGCTAAATAAGCTGCATGTAATATGATCTTTGTGTCGGCCTCCTCCTGCGTACTTGCAAGACTAGATATATCATCACCATGTGATGAAGCTGCTTTGTCCCTCCAACTGCCCATGTTTAAGAATGTGTAGTAGGCCTCTTGTTCGTAGTCAGTATGTAGTTTCTTAAAAAAAAAAACAGACAGCATCAGCTAGTTCGGCCTCCCGAATAACGTTTAGGTGGTTAATTTGAGTGATTGAAACCACAGGAAGGGTCAGCAGGTTTTCCACTTAGGTGGGTTTGTACATGTTATTATTATTGGGAGAGTACTGTCAAACGATTTTACTGGACACTCATTTGGTAAAGCTAATGATAGTTGTACAAATGTATCAGAATCTTTCATAACCTGATACACAGTTATGACAATCCCATGAAGTGTTCTCCTACCATCTGCAGTGTCTTCAGAAAAGTTAAGGTTGTCCGCAGCACAATGTATAAATCTATTTGGTACAATGTCTGGTGGCATGTAAAGTCCATCATTATCACAAATTCTTTTCAAAACACTTGCTGCAATTTGTGTTTCCAACTTTAGAACACGACTATAATCAATGCTACATTATATTACGCACAAGATTCACTAGGAACTGATTGCGGGTTGACCCATGAATTATCAGAAGGATAGTTGTAAGTCCCTTGTATGATAAAACTGAGTATACTGCTTGTTTTCAACTTGCCTGCAAGAGAGACAATTTGGCATCATAATTTGTGACAACTCGCCTTTCAACTTCATGTTTTTCCTTTTTCTCTGCTGAAATGCCCTTCTTCCCCCAATGCACCACTTAAAAAAGCAATTAATTTCATTTGGAATAATACCACTGAAATCTTCTGGAACAGAGCCATCAAAATTCTGCAGCTTTGATTTCAATACAAGATTTCTGATTATGTTTGCAGCCTGAAACAAAACATTAAGTTCTGCCATTTTTTTGGTCGCCATAACTTTCAGCCTCTGCTAACAATTCTTCTCTGTACACTTCATGGAAACTCGCTCTGGTTAGTTACACTGTTTGGGGCGAGAAAATTCAATTTCCTTGTCCGATAGCTCCGTCTCAATAAATATCTTTAACTGCCTACGTGACATGTACATTATTGGAAGCACAAATAGTCTTATATGTTTCTCCAAGAACAACCATTGCAAAATTTGACCTTCTGACAGTTTTTTTTCCAGAATATTGATGAATTCGACTGCTGACGCCAGTGGTGAAATACTACTCTGCTCATGCGGATGATATATCTCTGTTTGTCTGATCGAAGAACATTCGTGACATATTTTGTCCAACATTTTCGATGGTACATTACATCAATTGCTTGAGCATCATTCATATTTATTGCTTCTTTTAACCTTACTCTGAGTTTATTATCATTTGTAAGTTTAATGGATTTACGTAAGTTTTGGCCAGCTTTGTCGGTTGAAACTCTCCTTAAGTTTTCTTATCTGTCCGCTGCGTGATCACAAAAAAAGCACTAGTCCTTTTCGTAAGCAACGGTTTGTGACCTAGTATACCTAGTAGCATTCGAGGAAAGTACATGTGTTTCAGTAGGTTGAATGCACTCTGTAGATGCCTCTTGATCTGTAGACGTTGCCTCCAAACACTCGTACTTGTTTTGAAGCCTATTAACTATTTTTTTGTGGGTAACATTTTTGTAACAAGATCTACGCCACTTCAAATTGTTTTGTTTCAATATCTCTAAGCTAAAATCACTTCCGAACTTCTTCAATATGTTTTAACCATTCTCTTCGCCATATTTGGCCCATTTGTTTAGACACACAACAATTTTCTCGTAAGCGTCCTTTGAAGGTTGTTATATCCATTTCTCTGACGATTGAGCACTACAGATGAAACAGCAGAGCTATGTAATGTAATGTAATGTAATGAGATGGGTGGTAAATATACCTAGCACCGCGACCTAAGGTCTATTGTACTTTCCCCAACCTTAATCCCCAAAAAGACCAGTAGCTACGGCAAATGCCAGTAGTTTGTTTATAGGGACCTTAATCAAATCCTTTGGTTCTAAGAAAAAAGATCCTAGGATTTTGTGTCTAAGCGCTGTGTAATATTCACAGTTACATAAGATGTGTGAGGAAGTCTTATCTTCTGAATCACATCTCCTACAGACTGGGTTGTCTTTTAAGTTCAAAAGCCATAAATGCTTATTGAGCCGACAATGCCCAGAAAGTAGACCAACAACAATGCCAAGTTCATTTTTCCGTAACATTAAAAGTTCGGAGGCACGTTTATTGTTTGGTCCTTGAATTAGCATCTTGGCTTGTCTTTAAACAGCAGAGCTTGTTGTCTGCCTTCCTTTTATTTGTCAAATGAGCATTAGATTAGTTACGTTAAAGTTAAAGTGCCCCACGATAAGCCTATACAGGCTTTGGGGTCGCAGGTGGTCAGGCTCCCAGCGTTTAGGATCAACGGGACGAAGTTGAGGTCGGGTGGTCAGCCCGACGCCCGCCCGCCTTTAAGAGCATTAGATTAGATTAGATTAATTGAAAGTGGGTGGCATGACTGCCGAGCACGTCGACCTGAAAGATCTTTTGTAGTATCCCTCGGAAAGAAGGATAGAGGGAGAGAAAGGATGGTGTGAGAAATGCAGAGGAAACGGGAGAACCCCAGGAAAACCTGCCCAGCGCGGATCGCCACCATCAACGAAATCCACATGAGAACCGAACCCGGGACTCAGAGCTGAGAGACAAGTGTCTTAGCGACATCGTCAATTGCGCGGCCCTAAATGAGCATTAAATACAGGAAACAAAAAAAAAAAAATTCAAACAAAGAAATAATAATAATAGCTTAATATAATACCGTCAAACATTTTTATAAATTAAGAACAGGTCATAAAATAATGTCAAGCATGTAAATATGCGCTTGCAAAACCCTCATACTGCGACCTATTCATTTTTAGTTGTGAAAAATATAAAAGTACTTTTTATGAGGAAACTGTTGATCCTACATAAAAAGTTGTAATAACCTTTTCTTTGCAGAATCTATGTAGCTACATTTTTTGTTTCAAACTTTTTTTCGTAATCCCAATGGTTACTTAAATAAATAGGAAAACATGTTTGTGATGGCGGCCATTTTTTTTTTGGCTGCAGAATTCAAATGCACCATTTTTAAGAGTGGCACCATCGAAATTATGTTTCTCCAAGGTTAAACGAAGAGATTGAGACTACTTCCACACTTGCATCATAAAGGAGCACAAAGGAGCCTGTTTTTGTACATTTGACAGGCGACTATAAAACTTCTTCTTCTTATTAAAAAAACAACAAAAAGAATTTGTATTACAGTCTAATAAGAAAATGCAATGGGATTAAATAGTTGTTCCAGCTATGCCTATTCATTTAAAGCTGTGGCTCTCAAACTGTGGCCTGCGAATGAATCCTAGGCGAGGGATGTAGGGGAAGGAAGATTCCAAGTAATTATTCAAGGTTTTTTTTTTATCCGTAAAGTTGTTTTTTTTTTTTAATAAATTAATTGTTTTAAAAATTGAAAAACTTAAATAAAATGAACTTGGTATTATTTAAATGCAACAATAACCTTAATGTACTCAAATGCCTCTTTTATTTACAACTGTAATTCTCATTTTCTCTCATATCTTTCTACGTAGAATTTCTTTTTATATTTGATTGTTTTATTATTAATTATAGATTTGTTATATGGTATTTTTTTTATAATTATTTTAGATTAACACTTATTTTGAAATGATTACCTACACAAGCCAAAACCCGGTGTTTTGGGTCAGTGAAAGTCAACTGGTACTCTTCTGTTCGGAAATCTTTGACTCCAAAGATAATGAGGACGGTTATCCCAGAACACAGCGGGGGAAAAAAACATTCCACTCCCCATGATATATGACGTTGATTCATTTATTTATTGCCTTGATTTAACTATCATCGATAAATCAAAATTACAAGAAATTCGAAATTAAAGAATTACTAACTTGATGCCAATTAATTGCCATTAACATTACGTCAAATATTTTCATGGGGCTTTTCATAATACAAAATGAACTAATAAGTGCGTTGATACGAGATAATCTGTTCTAACATTTGTGTTTTTTTGTCACTTTCAACAAAAATGACTTAGACATTCTAAGAAATCACACTGCTAATTAAAGAAATCTGAAAAGTTTTAAATTAAAAGTTTAGGCGAAAAAAATAAAACAAAAACAAAACAACAACTAGAGGCAAAGAAACAAATAATTCTTTGAATGAGACAATCCACTAATTTTTATTCCCAATAATAACAGATTTCGAAGAAAGCGCATGGACATTCGTCTCTGTGAATCTATGGATATTGTTTGGCTACACCTGTGAATTACAGCCGAAAAATTCTCAAGATAATAAGCCAAATTCTTTATAGAATAAAATCACGTCTTACTTCACAATTAAAATCAGTCGATTCATGAAAAAGCGATTTCATCAATTTTTGACTGTCGAGTGAGAATGCAAATATTCTAACTTTGACAAGTCTTCTTTCCGTTAATTTAGAAACGTGTACTGCTTCCTAATTTCTAAACTACAGAAAAAAATCGAAAGTTGCTGATAATTTTCTGTTACTGGAGATTTTCTCCATTTTTTTCTTTCAGAACAAGACACAATTATAAAATGTGTCATTGATTCGAGAACATCGGCTTATAAGGTAACAGATAATTTAGGCAATTTAACGCCACTTTCTTAAGTGGGTTTTTCTTCCACAACAAAAATATTACTTTTGTTTCCAGTAAGTTTAATTTCAGGGGTTGCAAGGCTCTTATCAGCCAAGGCTACCCATCATGCAAGATTCAAAGGCAATACAACAGATGAACAAAATTATCTAAATTAAATTATTTAACTTAAGATATTTTTATCTTAATTTTAGAGGGGACACTTTGTTTTCTATCCTTATATACAAACTTAAAGAAACGAATAATACTTTTCTTGTCTACATTTTATCAATCGAAAAATTTTTCTACTTAGAATAATTAGTATTTAATTCATAGTTTACACATTAAAGAATATTATTAGAAGTCTTTGATTCTAGGCGTTTTTCAGTACCGCTGTATTCTGGATCCACTTCTCTACTTCACAGAATTTCTGCGCCTTCGATCCGTTTATCCTAAAATAGAATCGGAATCGGAATTCCGCGTTCAGAATCGGTTAACAGCATTCTGCATTACGGCGAAAAAAAAATTAAATAAATAGGAATTATGAAAAAGAGACAGAGAGCGGACGCATTTCTAATTCCTGTATTCTCTCAGGGTAAAGAGAGGAGGCGCGGTTCAATCAATATCAACGGAGAGAAATAAGCATCCGCCTAAGTGGAAGCGACTTCAATTTCAATGACAGATTTCACACCAGGCGGAAGACAAACCCTTCAGTGTAAATGTACGAAATAAAAATAAATAAATAAATAAATAAATAAAGCAACAATTCAAAATAACGCACAAAAATAGTTCTACCTTTCAGGAGCACAAAAAAAAAACCACACAAACAAAAAACAAATCCAATATGAAAACACACTGGACAATTTCCTGATTTCAAAAAGTGACTGGTCTCAGTGGAGGAAATCAGAAGCCGGAGAATTTAACTTGCGTAAAATATAAAAAAAAATATTTTGCTAGTATTGTTTCTTGGAAAAAGATCGAAGTAAATGAGACATCTGTTCAGAAGTCTACATTTATTTTATTTTTTTTTGAACAATAGAGCGACTGAACTATTATTGACTTTAATAACAACATTTTCTAGAAACAACATTTCTTCTGTACGTGCATTTCCTATGCTTTTACCATTATCATGCTGTAATTTTAAAATTAAAATTTTCGATACTTTTTGTTTAAGTAAATCTTGAATAAATTAAGTCCTTAAAAAAAAAAAAAGTTAAAGGATGCCAGACAGGCCTATGCAGGCCCAAGGGCTCGCGGGAGGTAAGGTCCCGGCATTACTTGACCAAATGAATTACCAACCACACAAACTCCAAAGCGAATGCCACAAAAAAATTAGGAAATTTTTTAAATCAAAATTTTTTTTAAATTAACAGTATAAAAATAATAGGGAAAGGCAAACAAAATTTTCATTAATAATCAAATTTTCAAATAATATCTAATCTTAAAAAAAAAGGTCACTCAAATTCGCTTCTGATGAAAAGAGGTGATAAATAATATGAAATAGCTAAAGTCCAATCTACAATATCTAAAGTAAAAACGAAACAACTCTTAATCGTTGTTTCGACCCTAATAAATTAAAATTATATATAAATAAACACTGATTAAATGAAACTGAAAGCAAAAAGATAACTAGAAAAATACATAAAATGATATGTAATAGCTCTTTGAAATCTGATCATTTCGATGAAAAACGTCCGTTTATTAATGTTCCAAAGGGATTTTTCTGAGCGTCTTCCATTTATCTGGTCTTTGTCTGGGCCATTTAGTTTCCACCTGAATGACCACATGGGAACTGTCGTCCACTCTGGATCCACTCTCTCATCTCCCAGCAGTAAATCACGCTTTCGTTTGTAATGGGTTTTCATTGGCGTTGGTTTCTGATTGTGAAAAGGTGACCACATAAGCATCATTCATAGGCTGGTCATTGCCACTGACCTCCTTGGTGTGCTTAATGACATGCAAAAGGAATAGTGTCTCCGCGGGAGTGGCTAGACCTGTCTCCTGTCCAAAGCCGGGACAGATGGCTCAGCCAGCCACTTTCTTGTAACCCTATTCTTGAAAAACCAATAAATACGTGTATTAAGACTTGAGAGATGCTCCCATTCATTAATTTATTTGCTCTTCTGCTGCTAACCACAATCCACAAATCAATGAAGTCCAACAAAGATAGTACACTTTACGGTCAAATTCAATGGTTCGGAAAAGGCTAGTCTCTACTTTAACTTTCGTTCCCACAGAATACGGAAATACTTCATTTCGGGTTTTAAGCAAATAACTATATAACAGCGTTTATTTTTGTTAGACGGAGTCACTAATAAAAATGAATTAAGCTTAAAAGGTGATGATTATTTTTACGATGTTCATTTAAAAAATATATTTATAGTATCATTTAAATCAATTATATTTATTTAGGGAAATTACCAATAATGTAATATGCATTACTTAAATTACACAGAGATTTTACATTCATTTTACTTTCTAACAGTTTTAATTGTGGACTGAAAATAAAAACCGGGGTAAGTGCCAAAACAATCGAGTCCCATTTTATTGCTAAAATATGGTCTATGTGTCTAGGCCAGTGCGGTAAAAACCCGGCTATATGATATTCAGTCTGCAAGTATTCCAAACTTTAGTCAATTGTTAGACTTTTACTATAGCTAGTATTAGTTTTCACAAAGGTTTTTCTCTTTTTCTCAGAACTTAGATTTTGGCACTTACCCCGGTTTTTATATTCAGTCCACAATTGTGGTTTTCGCTGGTAATCATCAGACTAATTGTTAATTTACATATTTTTAATATAAATAAACACGAAATTCCTGAAAAACGATTCCCACTTTCTTTTGATTACTTCATTTTTTTATTTTTTCTTTATTTTCTAAACTTGAGATAATACAACCAAGAAGTCTTGTTTATTTTTAAATTACAATATTTGCCAAAGTTTACAAATGTTGTATTTTCTAAAAATGAAAATAAAATCATCATAATTTATTTTAAATTTAATTAATTTGAATCATACATTAACATAAGAGCATGATGTTTATTAATATGTGTTCCAAAAATTCTTGATATCAAGATCCAAAAAACGGAAACATTATAAAACTTATTGTCTTTTGTCCGTAAATAAGCACGCCAAATTTTAAAAAGATTCATTCAACGGTTCGAAAATTATTGGGAAATACACAATGACTCTGAGCTTCACTGTTCCGAGGAAGGTAGGCTAAAAAATTAAAAATAATCAATTAATCTCTGCTTTTAAAATCGTCAGTATCTTCACTTCCAATAAAGATTCTATTAATCTTCGTTTCCTTGTACAACCTCTTCATATACAAAATATGTCGTTCCAAACGATTTCTGAACTTCTGTTTTATTCAGCATTATTTATTTTATTACAAGACTAGTTGACTAGTTGTGTTATATTACCGAATGGTAATATAATAATATGGAAATAAGTAAATGCAATTATTTATTATTGAAAGGTATTTTATTTTGAAGAGTAATAATAAATATCAGTCTTATTGTAAAAAGTCGTTATCATTATCTACAATAGATTTGATTGTAAACATTTAAAAAGCAGATAGTGGATTTGTGAGATAGAAACGTTATCATATGGCTTACTGACAAAAAAAAAACCACCTTTGAGAAATAATAAACAACTCCAACAGCATGTTAGTTAAATACATTGTCAATAGATGGCGCCTTCTCCATTTTTATAGAAAGGTGATAAAATACATTTTTTTTTAACGAAAACATTAATTTTCAATAATTTGTTTATTTTTCGTCATTATCGGTGAACATAATCTTCAAAATGATGCCTCAATCATTGATTTTGATGAAGTATTAAGCTCATTGCACATGGATCCGAAAATCGGTCGGTCGGATCCATGTGTAATAGGTTTAAGGGGAGCGTTTGAGACCAAAATTATCATATTGAAATGAAAAAAGGTAAGGTGAGCGAGTGTGTTTTGAATATGTAAATTTCGACTGAATTATCCTATTTTTAAATCGTGCTCTAAAACACCCTCATTCACCTTACCTTTTTTAATTTCAATATGATAATTTTGGTCTCAAACGCTCCTCTTAAGCTTATTGCACATGGATCCGAAAGACCGATTTTCGGATCCATATGCAATGGGCTTTAAAGGAGATATGGCGTACCAACACAAAAGCACCTTTGAGAAATATATAAGGATTATTTATGTCGTATGTATGTTTTCTTTAGCATTATTTATGTTATTATATTTTTGTATCAAATATCTTATTTTGTTATGAAATTCAAAATTTATGTACTCACAGTTTGTATTTCGAGGACAGATAGAGCATTACTTGTCTGCTCCTCAACTACGCCTGAAGAAGAAATCGTTCTGAACGAAATATTTTGTATATAAGGAGGTTGTAGAAGGACATTAATATCTGTTTTTACTTTTATATCTAAAAATGAAATTTCCAAGCTTTATTACAGTATGGCCGAAAACAAATGACATTGAACAATTTGACCTCATGAAAGATGGCACTGCGAGATGAACACATAGACGATTGTTGTATTCGGCAATTGTGGATGAGAGATGAATCAGTGTTGCTGTGAAAATGATATTAACTATCGAAGAGAAAGTTTTTATTGTGGAGCATTATTTTCGACCATACGGAACGGACCGTGGTAATCGACCTAGCCTGCCACAAGTTGCTACGGAATTTCGGGAGCGATTTAACCGTCCAGCACCCACGAGCAAGGTTATGCTATCCGTCGAACCGGAAGTGTACTCACACAGCTGAATTGTTGCACCGGACGAACCGTTACAGTAACAACAAATGAAAAATCACAGCCGAATTTTTGAGCAAGTGTTGCAGTCGCCACAACGAAGTCTCCAACGAATGGCAGTTAAAATGGACACGGGTCGAACATCAGTTCGAATATGTTAAAACCATTAGTGGGTTCCCTTACAAGATACAGACTGGCCAACCATTGAAACCTGTCGATAAAGAAGCAAGAGTCGTGTACTGTGCTTCTATGTTAGCAATGGTATATGACGATCCCGGATTTTTGGCGAATGTTTGGTTTTCGGACGAGTGTCAAGTTCATCTGAATGGCTATATCAATAAATAAACAACCCGATTTCTTGGTTTCGCTCGACCAGACATCATTATTGAAACACCACTCCACAGTGAACGGGTGACGATATGGTGTGCTGTCTCTGGCAACGCCATCATTGGTCCGTACTTCATTGAAGATGACCAACAGAATCCGGTGACTGTAAATCAGGTGCGTTTTAGAGAACAGGTAAATCACGCCGTTTCTCAGGGACCTCCAACATTTCTGCCGAGCACGACACCTACGTCTTCATTCCCAGTGATTTCAACAGGATATATACATATCATATAGCGAGGGAATCACTTCGGCTACTTCGTGATACGTTCGGAAATCACGTGGTATCTCGTGGAACAAACATTCCATATCCCTCACATTTCTCTGATTTAACTCCACCTGATTTCTATGTTTGGGGAATGCTGCAGGAAATGCATTTTTAAAGACAACCTCCGGCAAACATTGTTGAGCTGTGGCAAAAGATTGTAACAACTCTTAGGGGGTTGGAACAACCTCTCTTCTGGAACATGGTGGACAACCTATACAACCACTACGAGTAGGCCTACTGCTTAGAGCGCCAAGAGAGATCACATTGAACATGTATTTGACAACAACCACCGTTGATTATTCTTTCGGCTGCAGCGTTTTTTTTGTTCAAAACGGTTCAGTGTCGTTTGTTTGGGGCCACCATGTATTATTACCGTATTGTTATTGTTAATATTAAAGAGTAATTCTGAAAATTATCCAGATCAATAAATTGCAATTACTATAAAAATTCAGCTAAAAAGTCTGTTTTTCCAAATTGAGAAAACGTCACTAACAGGAACTTTACTAGCTAATTTAATAAACCTGGAATTAGAGCAGCAACAATTAATCTAATGTGTTTTACACGCTACGATTCAACTCGCTGCAAAAAAAAACCAAAAAAAACCACAACTAATTATTTCATGTTTTTTATATCTTTTTTTTCTTAATCAGGCTTGCCAAATGAACTTCTAAAGATTGAAAAGCTCGATTAATAATAGAACTACAGAAGTAATTATCTGTTGGTTGGCAATTTTCGAACAACCATTCGAAAAGACAGAATATTTACGCTGGATTTGTTTTATCTCAGGCTCTTGACCTACAGGAACGATCTGTGCCAGCCAGAGCAGACAGCATATATCTAAAAATTCCAATCCACTTTCAACTTCCTAGGACAGTTAGTTGTTGATTGCTCGTGATAACAGTAGTCTAACGGTTTTTGTTAAATGGTGTCTTATTAGTCTAAGTCTTTCACCTATAGGACTAATCTGAATCAAAATCAATGGAAAGGTAACGTTTAATAGTAAATTTAGTTTCAAGAAATGAATGATAAGTTAGCATGATATGGTGCATTAACGGCAATGTATAATAGTGGTTTTGGTTCTTAATTATTTACTTACAGGTTCAAAATGTACCAAAATGAAAAGGATCTTGCAACTACATCCTCCCCTCACCTTTTTTTTTTATTAGGGAGGGATTGTAATGAATGTTAGACTATTATCAAATTGAGGAACAATATTTCACAATTACTAAGTACTGAGCAAATACTGAGATCGCTATCATGTTTTCCTAATATTATTGAGACAAAAAAAGTTTTAAAAATATCGCTTCATTGATATTAAGGTATTTTTTTTTTTTAATTTTAAGCACACTGAAAAATCATGAACTAATTCCGTTTAATTACGAGTTTATTCTGTCGTCTATTCTATCTAGCGAGATAGCGAGAGGATGTTCCTCCTGGAACGGAAACCGGTTCTATCAATGTATTTAAATTTTATTATTTCGCATTAAACAGATTAAGCAGATGCACGGACTTCATGAGTGATTTTTTAATGTTTCGTACGTTACTACATACATTTTCAAGGCTTAACATTCAAAAAAAGAAGAATAACATACGAAAAACAATTTCTGGTTAAGAAAGAATACTTTTAACTTGATAAAATTATCTATTGTAATATATTATTCAGCAATACAAGCATCTTGAACTATTGCTGAACAAGAATAGCATTTCTAGAAACAGTAAAACCGTCACATGAAATAATGGAAAATGAGCTTCGTAGGATAATCATATTCCTTAACAATTGTGTAACTTACTATTACTGATCTGTTTGTTAGCTATTTCTTATGAAGAAGCTGATTTAATAGATCGTATACATAAGATTTTTAAATACTCCATTTTTGTATTTAAGTAAATGGCTTTCTATAAAGTAAACTCCAACTTATATGTTGTTTTCTACTGATTTCAATTCCAAACAGGAAAATCTTATTAATTTTTTTTTCTAATGTACATGTAATTCTGCAGTTCACTTAATTTAATTCTACCAACAAATCTTCTATTTGATCACTATTCATGATCACAAAAATATTGATGTTATGCTTATTCAACAACAGTTCAAGATGCTTGTAATGCTGAATAATACATTACATTATATAAAATTATATCATAATCTCTTAAAATCCTAAATAATTGAAGAGTAAATATTTTTTTTTTCTATCCTAACTTTTTCGTTTGTAATTAGTTTTGAGTTTTTCCCATTTTCTGAAAAAATAATAATAAAAGAAATTCATAGTAACGATTACCCTGTAAAAATGTCTTTAAACGAGTTCTTAAGATTAACATTTTGAAAATATACACTCCTTTTTCTTTACACATTTACTGCTAAAATCTTCAAATGCACATTATATCATATCTTATAAATTTATTTCCTTTCTGTCGATGATGCTAGTTTGTTTTAAGTCTGTCTGTGATAAATGAAGTGACAGTTAAGAATTGGATTCGCGGGAGCGAAACAAGTATAGAGGTTTCAGAAAAAGAAACTGCCAGACTAGTTAATTAGCGGAGGAGAAAAGATGTTGGTGTGCGCTATAAACGCCAGGAAAAGAACTGGGGCAGATGTCATGAAAAGATGGCAAAAATTATTTTTTCTCTTTGTTCATCATTTTTTAGTATCAGCTATCATCACAATTGCATGTTTCTGCTTTAAAACTATTATTTACGTATAAAATTCCACAAAAGAGTCTGAATTTGAAAAAAAAAAAAAACTTAATTCAAAATTTATAAAGATGAACTGTGAGAGATAAAAATTTAATAAAGTAAAATAAAACAAAATAATGCAATATAGTAAACATTTATTGTACAACCATCATTCATCATCATCATCATCATCATCATCATCGAATCATCTGAAGCTAATTCTGATGGGTGTCATTCCACGCCAAATCAACCGATGAGTTCACCACCCCATCACAGATTTTTATGAAAATTTATTTGCATATAAAGAGTCATAAGATAAGACATACTGCAAAATATGGGATTTTTAGGTCAAATATTTGCCGAGATATAAATTTCTGAAGTTTTTTTGTGCCACGCCCCTTTTTTGACGTATTTTCTTAAATATCTCATCTCCTAATCAATCAAATGGAACCAAATTTGTTTACCCCATGTATTTTTTTATGCTGAATCCAAAAATGCCGACGAAATTAGTCTAGGACTAATAGTTTTGTAGTAATAGACAACATGTAAGCATTTAGGAAAAAAATTAAATGGCCCTGTGGGACAACTATTAAAAATTTGAGATTTTAATCCAAGTCTAAAAAAAGTCTAAGGTAACTGATAAAAAAAAATCAAGATGATGTTTTTCTCCTTACAAAAAAAATCGCAAAGTTGGTACTCTTTTCGAATCGCGTAAATGAAACATTCAAAAATTATTACTTTGTCATTGCATATTTATTTAATAAATTCAAGTTATCCCTTGCTTTAGTCATAGCTCTGTAAGCAGTAAATGTCACTTATAATAAGTAATAACCCAGGTAAAACCCATATTTTCAAACTGAATATAGTTTGAAATATGGAGATTCAAACAGGAAATTCAGCATCGCCGATAAGCCGATCGCCGTATAGGCCTAATAATCCAAAATGTTATTGAAGAAATACAGGCCTTTTCATTAACTTCATTTCTTTTAATAAAAGTGTTTTACTGAGGTGTTATTTAAAATATTTTCAATAAAAATTAATTTTTTTCTGACAATAAAAAATTAAAATACTAAACTCTGTTATTATACAGCGAGTTCTATTAATTTCAAAATTATTAACTAATAGTTATTCAGGACAAAATACTTAAATGAAAGTATGCGGCCAAAGTAAAAGTCTCCGCCCATTCCACAATTGCATGATTCAAAACCAAAAATAAGTAAATAATCGTATTTTGAAAGGAAAGCGAGAAAAAAAATGGTTGCTTTAAATATTTTGATACCATTTTTCAGAACAGTTGCTAAAACATGAGTTAAGTTAAGCCTCTCTGAATGCAAGTCTCTGCAGTTTTAAACCACAAGAAAGTCCTGTTGATTGTTTTCGTTTTATTTCTGTTAGAAAGTACTTCCATTTACTTCCAACAAAGAAGCAACCAAGAAAGAAAGAAAAAAAATCTGACATTTCAAATGTGTGCAAGCATCACAAAAATCTCCCGGGAGCCTCCAAGAAGTTTGTTTCAGCTAAATTGTAAGTGGGAGAGAGAAAAAAAAAATCTCACTCCTGTGTTTTGGGAACGAGAAAACACGCCGGGCACTCGGAAGACACCAACCTCATGGAGAAGGCAATTAAATTACCGAAGTTCTCAAGCTGTTAATGAGGTCACTCCCCAATTATTAACTTGTTACTAATCAGATGCAGACACTCCGGAGAAACTGACTGGCGAGTTGGGGAATTCATGTCCAGATACAGATGAATCAATATTCACAAACAGATGAAGTGCACTGTAATTAAAACTAGGAGATAAATGAACTCGCCCCTTACCTACTCCGCTTATAATTAACATGTAAAATAAATGATTTTCTCCTGCAGAAAAATCACTGCCTATGTAGCTTTTGCGGCTCTGAACAGCCTACTAAAAGCACAACATAATTTTTGACCATCACAAATCTCCCTCCCTCATCCCCTTTTTTGTCTTTCATCTTACAGAAAAAAAAAAAAGCTGAGAAAACCGAAGACAAAAATACAGTGAAACTTCGGGTTACGAACGACTCAGGTCACGAACAACAACATCGAAAATTTTTGTTTCGGGTAACAAACAGTGTCTCGGATTATGAACGAAGATGAGAGAGAGAGCCAGGTTTAACGTTGGAGACAAACGATAGCGTACAGAACAAACGAAGGCCACGCAGTACCGACATCCCTCAGCGCTAGCCTACAGGTAGTCCGGGCAAATCTTACCTGATAATACAGGAACAGTTACGGGACCAAATCATATCAAAGGCGTCTCACCTAGCATCTGAAAGTATCTCCCGCGCCCACATGATTCTTTTTCCGATGTAAAGAAGACATCGTAATGTATTTATTTGTATAATGAATTTATTAAATGTAATTATTTTACATTTAATTTATTTGGTTGTTTTCTTTCTCTTTATTTAATACGTGCAGTACACATATTCTTTGTGTTTTGTCAGGTAAACGACCGGATGTTAATAAAAAGGAACAATTCTTTCATCTTGAAACGGATCTATTTCATTGATTTCAATGTTTCGGGTTACGAACATTTCAGGTTAAGATCCAAGTTCTGGAACGAATTAAGTTCGTAACCACTGTATTTGAACGAAACAAAGATGTTACAGTACTAATTATCTCAAGCTAGCTCTTCTCAAAAAAATTTATTACTTATTCTATAACTATTAGTTAAAGTACTTAAGTATGCTAAAGTATAATACAATAAATATCACCATTAAGTCTACTTTTTGACTGAACAATTTCGACATTTATGTACAGGTAACAAAGTCCGTATATGGTTCATCGTCATTTGATCACTTACGTTTGTTACAGTAATACAATCACATCTCCGTAGCATCTTAAAACGAAAAATAGCCAAAAACAATATGGTAGAATTAATGGGATTCTTCGAAGTTTAATCGTATAGTTTCCTACATTCTATATTAAGAGCTGTACAGAAAACCAAAAGCAATCGGAGAATGATATCAATTTCTCACTTCAGCATGAATTAAGCGAATGATGATGAAATGATTAGTAGATGTCCAGAGAAACTTAAAAGTAAAATGTTTTCTTCAAGTGAGGAAAATAATTCTTCGATAAAACAGTTATCCTAGATAAAGGTATAGTAGAGCCTCGGTTATCCGAGCCCCGACTAACCGAGTTCCAGGTTAACCGAGGTAGTCCCCAAAGAAAAAAAATTTTTTTTTTCAACGCAGACAATCAATTGGAAGTGACTCATGCGATGATAGTAGCGGCTGAAGAACGTGAAAGTGACATTGAAGACATTGACATGGAGAATGAGAAAATCAGCCACAGTGAAGGATGCAAAGTGATAGTAAAGTACCTAGAGCAACAGTCAGACACAACTTCAAACAGACCTTCTAATGCTATGACAGATTG
The DNA here is from genome assembly GCA_023159025.1 of Thereuonema tuberculata. NCBI lineage: Eukaryota > Metazoa > Arthropoda > Chilopoda > Scutigeromorpha > Scutigeridae > Thereuonema > Thereuonema tuberculata. The sequence continues at coordinate 114,650 of JAFIDM010100317.1, read as the reverse complement.
CGTGAAACGGTGGCAAAGAAGCAAGCGAGTTCCATTAAACAGAAAACACTTATGGACTTCTTGAAGAAATAACTTTCTTTACTGGAACATGTACTGTATGTTTTTTTTCCATTTTGCATTTTTATTTTATTTTTACATATACAGTCGGACCTCTATATAAGGTCACTCGCATGTAAGGTCACTTTTCTAAAGTCCCGGCTCATTGAATAGAAATTCTTTGATATGGATATCGGATATATGGTCAGGTCTTAAATACCGTAATCGCATATAAGGTCACTTTTGTCTGTGATTTCAGTGACAAACTGATTTAATTCCAAGAATTTTTCCGTGGGTATGATCTGTTATCGGCGTCATTTCTCCTACTGACGAAGGGGACAAAGCACTTCACAAAGCACTTTTCACACAGCACTTCATCCCGTCAAATTCTAGGAAAAAAGATGATGAAGACGATACTATAGCCGGGGAAAGTGAATATGTGAGAATTGATAATAAAATTGCTACCATTTCTCAAGCTTCGATTTCCGAAATTGTTTCGCAAGTTTTAGATTCCAATACATTAGAAAGTGAGGATAACGACAGTGATACTAAAAGTGAAGCGGTGACACAAGCAGAAGCACTCAGTGCATTAAATGTCGTAAGACATTTTTCTATGAGCCATGAGGGAGCTGAAGAACATTTTCAGAAACTACAAAACTTAGAAAACATTGTATAAAAGTTGAAACCAAAATCGCCACAGTGCTGTATTATGGATTACTTTAAGTATGGTCAATTGTACATCAGTACTTAGCTTGAGCATACTAGTACTATTTGTATACAACTTTATTCCGAATTAAAATTTTTTTTAAATAATTTCTTTCTGATTCCATTAATTTGAATTGGTTCAACTAAATTAAAAAATTATAACCTAATAACCTTGTGGGGAATATTATTGTTTTGGATTAATTTTTTTTTCCAAAATTATTGAAACTAAATCTTGTATTATTTAAGAATAATATAAATAATTCTTACTGGGGTAGCAGAGCACATCTAGTGCGTTTGTGAAATATTAAATGAGTAAAAGTCTTTAACACAATTGTTTCTCCTATTGCACGTCAGAGTTCAATATGGCTTCTATATAAAAGTTCTTATACCGTCTGTATTAATTCGTTCATTCAACTGGCTATTCACCTATGTGAATTTAAATTATCTATTCTTAGTTTTTCACCTGTGTGTAAAATAATAATTTAATGGCTAATCACTTGTGTGAATAATTTAATTTCATTTGACTTTTCACCTGTGTGGCAATAATTAAATTCATTTGGCTTTTCACCCGTGTGAAAATCATTACTTGGCTTATCACTTGTGTGAGAATCTTTAATCTGCATACTTGTAACTAATTTTTCTAGTCACTATTGTTGCTTGCCTCATCCAAACTGACGTAGCTTCTATATTTAATTTTCTTCAATCATAACTAAATTCTTATAGTTTAATTTAATAATTATTATTTAATTCTCTTCTTCAATGATAGACTTTTAGCTCTTCAACTTTATAATCTTTGATTTAACGAAAAATAATGATTAGTAACAGTTCAAGCGACTTGCGTAAATTTCACTGCAACAAAAAGTTCTCATTGGTTCTGTTAAAAATTACATTTAAACATAATATTACCTTGGCGTAATTAAGTCGTTACAACAAAATATACCAAATAAAGACAAGAGCCCATATGCCATAATCAACATCATTTAATATAGTATCTAAGTTTAGTATCGATTACATAAATGATTCTTCTTCCAGAAAAGAAAATAGATCCAAAATCCTATATGTCACTGCAATAATAGTTCTAAAGTTCCATATCTATCTCACATTAATTAATAGATATAATCTAAGAATTCATATATAGATATATACTAAAAGTTCAGATATTAATCTTCTGCTTCTTGATGCAAGTCTAAAATTCCGAAAATAAAGTTCTTTTATCCTCGTCTTACAGTCAATATTAAGTTAACTAGATGATCCACTATCAAATTATTTTATATAATTTAAGCTTTGCTATTTCACTTCGTATTTCCTACATGAATTAGCTAACCCTATTCTGATTTACGAAATAATCTTACGTCCGTCCGGCTTTTCACCTTCTGGAAAATAATTGACTTTTCACCTTCTGATAAAAAATTTCCCACGGAAATTAACTTCTGTATGAATTAAGGCTCTTGCCCACATTCCCCTTATGTGTTAAATATAGTCTAATCTTTCACTATTCATAATACGTTGATGTTCTTCTGCGTTGATGCCTCTGTCGGAAAAACGAAGAAAAAGTAAATTCTACTTACAGTACTCGTTCACTATTAATTGTCCGAAATTCTCCCGATGATGCACCGTACTTTGGCAATTTATTTCCATCTTGAGAATTTCCATTAAAATCCAAACGATAGTTGAGGACTGCGTTCGAGTTACAAAGTAGCGAATCTTCATTTAGTCCTATACTTCAATCTTCACGTCCGATAATCTTCAATCTTCTAGCATCGTGATCAGTTTTCGTTTTAAATGATTTATTTCTCACGAAATTATAACTTGGAATTAAATTTAAAATTATTGCCTTAAAACGAACAATAAATATATCAGAATTTATCAGCTTAGGGAAAATGGTTGACCCTTTCGATAAGGCGTCTCAGATCATTCAATTTCCAAAACAATTCAACAAAATCCAAGCACTCAGTCCATGCTTATGTGTATTGTTTTCACGCTCTTCCTGGCCAGCCTCAAGTCTTATTGTTTTAATTGGAACCGCATGACTTTCATTATTTGCATATTATCTCTCATCATGCAAGAAAAAATAAATAAATGCAATTTGCTTATTTCTTAAATAATTATCATATCAATTTGATTTTAAATTTACCTAAACATTTCTAAATCAAATTTGCTTCAGGTTCGTTCCACTTGAACTAAGTAGCAGAATTGAAATCATAATTCTAATTAATCTTTCATTGAATAATATTTAATATTTTTCCATAAATCTCCCTAAACTAAAACAGTCAATTGAAGTTGTTTCACAGTTCAATTCTCTCTTGATAATCATGTGATAATTCCCTTTTGACTCTCTTCGAAAATTCTTTGCAAATAAATCCAACAGTTTGATAATCCCTCTTTGGAAAATCAATTTAAGTTTTCTACTTACAGTAATTGAGTTCGTTGATATAATTCTGTTTTTCTCTGATGCCATCCTAACATCACAACCAGATTTCGAATCTCCCGCTTTGCCACTGTCTAATTCTATTGCTGACGTATCCTCGCCTTTGTGTAATCCCACGTCACACTGATCTTGTCGCATATAACATCCTCTATTGATCATCAACGAAACTTCTATACTCACTAAACTTAATTCTCTGAAGTCGAATATTTTAATCCACGAGACGAGAGAGGAAGACTACTAGTCAAAGCGAGGCAAATTTGCCTCTATTATACATATTGCCTCTGATGTAATCATTACGTTATGAAATTTAAATTTCATTCTATTTATTTGTTTAAATATAATTTAAAGCCTTTTTAAAAATAATAATAATATTTATTTATCTCTAATAAATAAATAATAATCTCCTACAAAACTCCCTCTGCTTTAAATGTATTTAAACTCTCTTACTTCATCCCTAATAACTTTATGAAGTTATTTAATTTTGCCGCTCCTAATGGTTTGGTTAAACCATCTGCTATATTTCTTAAGGACTCTATATATTCCAATGATAACTCTGTTTTCCACAGCTTCTTTAATAATGTGGTATTTTATATCTATGTGATGGCTCCTATATTTATGCTGCTCGATGCTAATTTAATGGCTGCTTGATTATCGCAATACAATATACTTGGGCTCACTACATACAGTAAAACCCTATTATTATGCTCGTCAAGGGACCACGACCTACAAGCGTAATAAGCGGGATAGCGCTATAGACGGGAAATGATTTATAAGATGGGGAAAGATTTGGAGACCATTTTACAGACAACATACATGATTCTGCAATAGATAAATTGCAAATATGAGCTTATTTCCTATTAAAAAGATCTTTGATTATGGTTTGCCGTGTGTGCTACTGCTATGAATTATGACATTTTCAATGCGGTTCAGGTAATTATTAACATCAATTGATATACTACTAGGAGCAATACTAATATATTTTCGGAGAAGATTTAGCGCACACTACTTTTTTTCGTTTGCAACAACCCTTCGCTGCATCGGTAATTGCATCCCTGTTTTTCGTTATTGTTCGCAGACTGGACGAGAGAATTCCTAGAGATTCTGGGAAATCCTTCTGACTTCTGTAGAATTCTCGTCGAACTTAAGGAGAATTTGCAATTTTTTACTTATAGAAAGGGATTTCCGCTTCGACATTTTGCACAACTGTATTACAGATCTGCACTTCACAGAGTTCAAAGATTCCCTCCTACCAGGGGAAAAAAAAAAAAGAATCTTTACAGTTTTACATTTATTTTCGATACAAAATTTCCGATATAAAAAAGCGCTACAAGCGGGATTTGAAGCGTTATAAGAGGGTAAAAGTATACAGAGATATATAGAAAATTCTAGGGACCATATAAAAGGAGCGTAAAGAACGGGATAGTGCTATAAGCGGGAGTGTAATAACGGGGTTTTACTGAATTAACTCTGTTGAATTTCTGTCAGGACATTCCTAATGGATCTGAATTCGTTAACACATAACGCTAAAGAAATGTATTCAGATTCTTGGGTTGATTCTGGCTGTTACTTGCTGCTTCCTCGTCAACCAATGAATTGCTCTATTACTTAGTCTCATTACACATCCAGATGTAGACTTTCTGTCTGATAAGTCATCTCCCCATGATGCATTGCAATACGTTTTTAATTGTTCTTCAGATCTTGAATAAATTAGTTTTAAATCTTTAGAATCTTGTAAGTACCTCAGTACACCTTTCATCTGTGTCCTGTCTTGCTCAGTGGGGTTCGCCATGTTCCTTGAAAGTTGATTTACTGAGTAATTAATATCAGGTCTGCTAGTGTTGCATAAATAATTTAGACTGCCGGTAACGCTCTGGTAATTGGTCTATTCTAGTTGACTCAATGTTTTACTTAATTCAGATGAAGATTTTCTCTTCTCTTCAATGGGTGTGGATATCCCTTTGCAATCTTGCATTTTACTTGAATGCAATAAATCAGAAATAAATTTACATTGACTGATCTCCAATTTTCCATCCTGGCGATTATACTCAAAATTCATTCCTAAAAATTCATGAATTTTCCCCATTCTTTTAATTTTGTACATAGATTCCAATTTGTCAAACGTATCATCAATATCTTCCGTATTTTTCCCTAGTACTAAGATATCATCAATATAAACAATCGAAATAATCTTTGATGATCTACTGGTATTAACAAATATATATACGGGTCAGACTTTATTGGTTGAAATCCTATTTCCTTCAATTTGTTATTCAATTCTTTGTACCACTGTCTTCCTGCCTGTTTGAGTCACAGTGCTTTAGTGAGTCTTACGCCATCATATTTCTCTTTTCATATATTATTCCCTCTGGCATAGCTAAATAAATTTCTTCGAGTTTTCGGTATAAGTAAGCTGCATGCACATCACACTGTTCTATGTGCCAACGTTGGTCTGTTGCAACGGCTAATAATAATCTCAGATTTGTCATACTTGGTGTTAGGGCATATGTCTGATCATAATCCAAGTATCTCCGTTGTGTAAAGCCATTTACTACTAGTCGAGCCTTGTATTGATCTATTTCACCATTTTGATGGTATATAACGTGAAATATCCACTTTGACGATAAAGGTGTTGCTTGCTTGGGTTTTTTCACTTTCTTTCAAGTTTCATGCTTGCTGATGCTCTTCAGTTCTTCATCTATGGCTTCTTTCCATTTGTCGCTTTCATTACTCAATACAGCTTCTCTATAATTCTTGGGTTCATTTATTTGTACGTGAAAAGTTTTCACATTTACCGATCTCGATCTAGTAATAGCTCCTGATCTTAATTTCATGCTTTCCTCTTCACGATCAGATTCTTCTTCATACTGAGTTTGCTCATTAGATTCATTATCTAATTCTTCATTGGAATCACTTGAATCTTCATTACGAGAAGTTCTTAATGAGAAAGCATCGTTATATTCTTCAATCATTAACTCTTTTGATTTAATGAAATCTGTTCCTAGTAAGTTTTCATTCACATAAACGTTACTGGTTTCTTCAATTTTCCGTTTGTCAGGAATCCAGACTTTATATCCACGTACTTTGGGTGAGTATCCAATTAAAATTCCTTGAATAGCTCTTTCTTGAAATTTCGATCTTCGATTTATCTTCGGGATTCTAATGTATACTATACTTCCAAATTTTCTCAGATGTTTTACATTTGCATTATATCTGTTGTTGTTCCAGATCTTCAGTGGTATTTTATTTTGAAGAGTTTTGCAGGGAGTTCGATTGATCAGGTAATTTGCGCATTCCATGGGGAATATTCAATAGCTTAATGGCAGCTTTGACGCAATCAGCAAAGTACGTGATGTATCAAACAATGTCCGGTTATAGCGTTCCGCTATTCCGTTATTTTGAGGAATGTATGCTGTTGACAAACAATGTTTGATTCTCTTACTCTTCAAATATGCTTCAAGATCTTCATTTACATATTCACGGCCTTGGTCTGACATCAATCCTTTTATTCATCTGACCTTCAGTAAACTCTATGAAATCTTTTGTTTTCTGTGGAACTTTCGCTTTTGACTTTAGCAAATAAATGAAACCTCTCCTCGAAAAATCATCAATGAATGTTAAAACATATTGGGCTCCATAAGGTTGTTGATGTTTATAGGCCTACATACATCCGTATGAATACATTGTCTCAGTAGTTCTAATGTAATTTTAACTTTCTATGAGGGGAATCTGTCATCTTCCCTAATTTGCATGGTTCGCAAACATAATCAATATTTACTGACTTGATATCTATTCCACGTAGTGACTTTTCCTTTACAATATAGTTTAACTTTTGATAGGATATGTGTCATAATCGCTCATGCCACAGAATATCTATTCGGTTTTCAGCTATTACGTAACTTTCAGGTTCTGGATGCACTAGTCTCACATCATCATTAAATAATCTATTATTTAAATAACCAATTAGAACTTTCTTTCTTTCTTTATCAGTAATTATATACTCCTTGCCTTTCATTAACTGTGTGAAGCCTTTTATAACAAGTTGACTAGAAGATAATAGGTTTACATCTAAATTAGGAACATAATAAACATGTAATAATAAGTGAACTTTTCTGGTTAATGTAATATAGCAACATTACAGTTCCCTTACCAATGGCTGGAATGGGACGTATCGACGCTCTATGCATATCTATTAGTTCTTGAAACTCAGTGTATTCTTGAAAATCACTTAATTTACAACAAATGTGGTTTGTCGTAGCACTATCAAGTAAACACATATTATCATTTATATTTGCAAGCATACATTTTGGTGCAGGGGATACTATAACTACTCCTGAGTAAGGATTTACTTTGTGTGAACTTTTCTTTTCACTATTTCCTACATTACTGTTCTTTGATTGCTTTTTACCTCTTAACCTACAGTTCTTAGCTATGTGTACAGGCTTATCACATACACAGCATTTTCGCCTTTCAGGATTTCTATTAGTATAATTTTTGTAACTAGTTATTTCATGTTGAACTGCTTCTTGTTTCTCACTGGCTTTTCCGTCAACTTCGTAAACGATTTTTATCTACTAGTATATCAAATCTAAACTGAGATATACCTTCGGTTAACATTAAACCTTGAGCTGTTGAATCTAACTCAGATGGTAGGCCTGATAGTAATATCCAACAAAGTTCTGTGTCTTCGATGTTTCCTCCTATTTCATTTGATAATACACTAGATGCCATTTTTTCACATCTTTGACCACATTTTCATTCATTTCACCAGTTTACCGGTACCATACGTTTCCCTCTCGATTTTTGACTGAGTCCGTGTTATCCGAGTTTTCGATTATCCGAGGTACCCTCGCTCCGCATTACCTCGGATAATCAAGGTTCTACTGTATTAACAATATAATTACTATTTAGAATTACAACTCAGCTTGCAACAAAAGAAAAGCAGCCATCATCTGTCAAACAGTAAAATATACTGAAAATCGATATTTACAATAACAAAGAAAATTTTAACAAACGATATTTACAATAAGTCGTTAAGTACAATCTGCTGCTAATTTCTAAAGCAAAATGCCTATTTCATTAAAAAGAAAGATATTACAAAAATGAGTATTAATCAAGGATTGCGAAAAAAAAAATAATCCCTGGCCAAAATTAAAAATAATTCAAAAATTAAAAATTGTTGCAAATGAAATACTGGATTGAACTGTTAGGAAAGCGACTGGTATGGGGAAATAAACCCTTTTATCAAGAATATTATTCAATTTTTGACCTTGAAAAGACAGGATCGTATAAATAATACACCATTTACTTATTGCATATTTATTAAAAATATCAGTTTCATTATTATTAATAAATTTAGTTCCACTGAGAACAAAAAGAAAATAAACCATCTGTCAGATAGTTGCAATTCGAAGAAAAAACTAAAGAAAAATAAAAAAAGGTCTTTTGATTTTCAGTTTGGAGTTTTATCTTTTCTGAATATTACCAGTAACTGAAATAACGAGATGCCTAGACTTTCCGATGTTACTAATTCTACTGAACATAATACAAATAAAAACGTTAATTAACAATATCTAAAAACCAATCTAATTACAACAATGAACTTCTTCAAATACAAGAGTAAAAATAAAAAATAAAGATTCGCTGCACCACCACTTCTTTTTTTAGCCCTTAAATTTAAGTCGATGGGCCCTCAAAACGTGTAAACGAATGATGACAACGGACAAGAAAGCGACTCTTTATCTTAATTACGGTGCTTCTCCAAAGAAACCTAACAACTCATTCAGACACGGTGATACGCACATTTGTTTTTGCTCGAAAACTTCCCCAATGTGTTAGTTTTCACAACAAAAGGAAATCTGCATATGTAACTCCATTAAACGTAGGAATAATGACAGTTGAAATTCCTGGAGCTTTTGCGCTTGCAGGTTCATGTCAATGCATGGCTGCCTTCTGATCATTAGCGCTCAGCATGGGCTACACACAATTGTCAGGTCCCACACCAGGAAATATAAAACCACACTTTTCTCAGCTCAAATAGGCCCATTTCTGAAGGCTGGGAGATTTCATTATACTGTAGAGCTCCATGAACGGCAGGCAAAAGGAAGACGGAATGCGTCGGGTGGAGTGAGCTTTTGGGGATGAACTGGGAACTTTCAGGGTGGAAGTTGTAACCGAGAGAAGCCATTCATATAAATCATTTCCGATACTCGGTATGTCATCGTGCGTCTGCTACACTGAGCTCAGTTATTAAATAAGACAAAGCTGTACTTTTTGGCATCTGGTTAGCGATGACGAACTTTCTTTCCGATAAAGAGAAGAGACGGGATATATCGAGGCAAAGAGATAAAACAATCCTTTCACTCATTTAGCAAGAACCAAATAAGGAGACATTACAAGAAAGAGGAAAAAATAAATACTGTAAAATAAAAAAATAAAAAAATTAAGAAAAATCCATGACGGTATCGTCTGACTCAAGACATTATTTGAAATTAACTGCATAATTAAGAACACGAAACTGATGACATCTGAAACACATAACAGAAGTAATAGTCCAGTAAAAATGTACATCAGACCATGTATCAGATCGGATAGTTCTGAAATTTTGCTGAGTTGTTTATGATATTATCCCAATGTAAGATCCAAGTTTTCGACCTCGAGCGCCGAACGCAACCTTGGCAAAAATCCAAAAAAACGCGAAATTTGCCATCCTTCTTCAGTGTTTGGCGATTTTAACCCTGAAGGACCATTGTTGTGGTATGAAGTACTGAGTACGTTTAGAAAGGAGACGAAATTTCCTACAGTTTGAGATCAGAACCGTGTAAATGAGCATAATAGTTTCCGAAATACAATGTTACAAAAATTAGTGATTTTTGCAAACTCTGTAAACTTTAGCAAAATTGTGATGGTCTGTGGGAATAGCGAGCATATAGGCCTATGTTCCGCAGAAAACAAACAAATATGTGAAAAAATACAACAAAGGAAATAAATAATGAGAAGGAATACATAATGTGGGGAAGTGAAAGTGATAAGAATAAAAAACAGAAAACAGTCAAGAACGTTTTCCCCTCTTGGAAGGGCCCGGTTGTGCATCATCGGGTTCCCAACTTTGAACGGATGCAGCGGAGTCATTGATGTCTTCCCAAATGACATCCACCATCATGTCGATATCTGACATATCGTCGCTTTCTGGGGAGTGCGAATCAACCGCAAGTGCGATGTACGGCACATTGTCCATGAGGTCCCGCTGCAGTTGCTGCAGACTAAAGAGCACTTCAGCCCTGCCTTCCTGCAGCTGCACGCGTTCCCACAACCCCTCTTACAGCCACACGGAATCATCTGCAACAAGTGTTGTGGAGCTGCATCTCTGGTCATCATTTTGGGGCTGAGGCCTTGTGAGGTGGATATCCACCCCCAGTCGAGAGGGTTCAGTTCGGCTCCCAGCCACTGCTGCACCTGTAACAGAAATGGACATGTATAGTTGAATAGAATATCATGAAAGACTTGTTTATAAAGAAAGTGTGTATAGTAAAGTAAGTGTATACTGTATTTATGACCGGTGTGTACCTGATGGTAGGTGCAGAAGGAGTGAAGTTGGGCCGCGTCTCGTGTAGGAGGTAACCTGGCGAGATTGAAGCCCGTTTTTGCCGCAGCCCTTGCAAATGGGTGATAGTGCAGCTCATGAAGGCTCTGGATGTCGGGGTTGCCACTATACAAAGCAACTATTATCCGCTCCCCTGCTGCTGCTATCTCATCAGGTGTAGAGGTGGTGTCGAGAAAAATGACAGCTATCGAATTGAGGTCCGAGTGCTTCTGGAGCATGGACAACAGTTTCATTTTCCCATGGCCAAAGAAGGAGGATGTCGAGTCACACCCACTGAAGGCGTGCATGAAAAGGGAAAGCTCTGGGTTGAATGTGTACTTTGAGGAGGTGGTGTTGGAATAGATCACATCAGTAGCTATGTTTCTGCCACATTTCTTGAAAAAAATTTCACGTTGTTGTGCGATCCCAGTGAGGAGTATCAACAAGTCGATATCTTCGCCAACGACTAACACTACATTATAATAAGAGGCAAGAGTGACAGCTGTAGTGATGATGAGCCTGTCAGCATCTTCCTCTGCCTGCAGTACTCGAATGTTATGGTTTGCCATTTTCGTTTTCAGCAGGTCGATGAAACGAATTTTGTTTTTTTAGTTTGATAAGAAATTCTCTTGTGAAACCTGAGCCTTGGTATGTTCATCAAAGATTATTTCCGGAGATGAGTGTGACTTGGCTCTGCAAAGACACTCAGAGCTCTTAGTTCCTTTTTGTATAGCATCGGTTGGGTATCTATCGAAAACCACTGCCACGCTTGAGCCGTAATGAGTACTGATGTACTGGGTGTACTTGTCAGCTATGGAAGCAAATGATGAGCCTCGAGGCCACACAACTTTGTGAAGTAGATGACCTCCATCCAGTACTACATATGTCGTTGTTCCTTGCTTGTCATTGAAGTTTACAGGTTGAAATGCGGAATATAATGTGGATTTCGTGCTCTTTCTAAGTCCCTCTTCGGTGAAAAGTGACAATGGAATTGGTGACAGCTCATATGTAAATAAATCTCACAATTCGTCATTTGACTGTTTTAGGATACATACCCTGTGAAACAGTGTTAGAGGATTGACAGTGACTTTGCGATCACCAACAGCAATAGTTCGTACGGCTGAAGAATGGGAAACCACATTGTTTTTACTTTTGAATTTGACATCCTTGAAGTTCTGCCCAACCGCTGTTTGCATCGATTTCGTTCCAATCTGTAGAGCCATGTGGCTGTTGACAGTAGCTTCTCCAACCTGTCCACTGCTGATGGACAAAATGAAATCCATTGTGGGAAATGGAGGGTGCTGCGGTAACCAACGACAAAGTTTTGCTGTATCTGATTCATCTCTCGCGATACGAGATGGTCGCATGTCTACATGCTGTTCCGTTGTTGCAGTGTTAACGTCGCAGTACGTTTCCACTTCATTGCAGATATTCTGTAGATATACCATGCCCAATGTCCATCGCGAGAGTACACTTGGTAAATACTGCAAAGCTGTATTGCGAACACTATTGGGTCTCGTAACAATTTACTTGATTTCCTGAAGCAAAATAGCCCTACAGGATCCCACAGTACATCACAATATTGCTAACAATTGCCGAATTCGCAAAACTCACTAAATTTTGAAACGTTATATTTCGGAAACTATTAGGTTCATATACATGGTTCTGGTCTCAAACTGTAAGAAATTTTGTCTCCTTTCAAACCGTACTAAGTCGTTATTATCACAACATTAGTCCTTCAGGGTTAAAATCGCCAAAACCTGAAAAAGGGTCGAAAATTTCGCGTTTTTTTTATTTTTGGCAAGGTTGCGCTCGGCGCTCAAGGTCGAAAACTTGGATCTTAAATTGGGATAATATCATAAACAACTCTGCAAAATTTCAGAACTACCCGATCTGATGCACGGAACTCCCCCTTTTAGATGACAATTTTACTGGGCTATAAAATAATAAACTCTGAAAACCTCATCTTCAAATGAGTAAAAAATCATTCAAATCAATTCTTTGTTTAATTTTTGTATTTAATAGTATTGTTTACAATCTTTTCGATGTTTGTCCTCATTCTTATCAACTTTTGAATGCACTATCTTTTCCTAGAAGTTGAGAAAACATGTAAGCAAAAATTACAAGGCAGGCCAACGAATATATGCTGTAAGATGAAAGACATGTATTTATATCTACTACTGATATACTGGTAAATACACTTCTAACAAGATTCTTTTACACTCATCAGATGATAAGTTCTATGTGAATTTCAATGGCAACAACACCTGAATGGTCCTCTAATTCTAATCTGCAATAATAATTTACATTTTTACTCCTATCTAATTCGAACTTTTCTATCAAATCGATGTTTGATATCAGCATTCCAATAAGTTCTTTCGCCAGCTCTCAAGAAGACATTTCAATTATCGTAACCTGATTGAATTTCATTAAGACATCATTTCTTTCCATGTAAGTATTGGTCCTTTAACCAAAAAAGAAGTAAAAATAGAATTGTGGTCAACCTGGAGTAATTGGAGAAAGTTTCTTGTTTCTAAAACAAGTAATATTTTTTTTTTTCATCGGAGTGGTGCCTCACCCATTGTTATTTAATATATTTTTTTTTATTTGAAGCATTTTGTAATTACAAAGTTTTTGGGAATGTTATTTTCAACCATAATTGCAATTAACTGTCACGCTCAATTCGAAGAGTTGTGCCTGTTCACTTTTCTTCACTGGATTAAAAATCTATTTACTGCTTCCATAGATCATCATTATTCAGAAATTAGAATAAGTTTAGTAATAATTCCAACAAATATTCTTTTCTCATCCTCACGATAAGATCATGATTTGAAAGAGAAGGAAGATGTTTCTTTTCTCTTTATTTTCCTGTATTTAATTTTTTATCCTGAAGAAGACCCGTCATTGGGCTGAAATATAGATCTAACGTTTTTAAGATGGAGAAGTGGTTTTATTTCAAAATATTTTTTTTTCCCCCCTTTAATTATTATGTTTTTAATACAAAGCTGGTTAGAAGTAATTTTGGATCGTGGAGGAAAACTTCACAGATATCCTTAAACGTATACGACATAAGCGTTTGACGACAATTGTATAAATACAGGAAGCCTCCGATGCTACGGACAATTTAAGCTGAGTGATGTCACAGCTGCGACGAGACATTTCGAGCGAAAGGCATCAGTTTGGTGGCGGGAATTCAATTTGACTTAAAAAGCCGAAGGAATAACTTTATACAAGAGTTTGTACTGCCATTACACAAGAGTTTGCTGATGTTTGTTCTTCAAAAGTTTACCAATATCTAATTCACCTTACATGGAAATATCAATAAAAATTACTATTTGAAATTTCCATGCTTATGCTGGTACATATAAGCAATTCCGACTTTCCTTATTCTTAAAAGATGACTTACTGTATTTATTATTATCTCAATAATTTTGTATGTATGTATACAAGGTGTTTCGGAAATAGTATACAAAGCGAAGAGATATGGAGTCCAAAGGTCATTTTGAGTCGAAAATGTTCTATGACACTTTGTTGTATGGGCCATAGTTTTAGAGTAAGGAAATGAATGCTTTGGGAATGGTCCCTAATCAAAGAAAGCTCAGTTCTAGCCATTTTCAGCGTTTTCTTTAATTATCATACCTGCTTTCAGTCATGACATTTGTTATTCGGATTGCTTTTGTAATAAACCTTTACTTTATTTACTTACACTTCCTAATGTGAACTGAGCTTTCTTTGATTAGGAACCATTTCCAAAGCATTCATTTCCTAACTCTAAAAACAACGGCCCCTACAAAAAAATTCAAAAAGATCTTTGGAACGCATATCTCTTTGCTTTGTCTTCCGAAATGCTCTGTAATAATATATTTTACTTAAAAAAAAATTTTTGTTACATAAAAAAAAAAAAAAAAAAGAAAAAAAAAGTGAATTTGATCTTCAAGTGATAGTTCTGGAAATGCAAAATAAGATTAATTTAGCTTCAAGGTAAATTCTCATTCCAAAGTTCATCCAAATTTATTCACGACAGAGAATCGAGAACCCTTTAATATATCTATTATGTGCAATCCCACAGAAATTATCGAGGCTAAAATACTTTTCATTTTTTTTTTAGTAGCATATAAAAAATAATTTGTATTATAAAAAAAACTGAGTGCGCGCATATGTCGGCCCAACAACGGAATTTCGCACGCGTGATGCCAGGCAACATTTTTTTTCGTGATAAAAAATCTTCATCATCTCTAAATTAAATGTATTAATTTACATTCATTATGAAAAATTTTTTTTTTATTTGGACATTGCAGTTCAAGCATCATCACGTTTAAGTTCGATTGTTTAAAGTAATTTAGTGCAACCCATAGTTTTTGATTAAATTTATATAAAGTTCTAAAAGCTCCTGCTTTTTCCACTTTTCAATCTCCTCCTTTATGGAACTTACTTTATTAGAGTTCGCTACGAAACCTTAGGAAAGAAAATTAATGTTTGCATAAAGTAATGCACCTAAATTATTTGTTTGTTTGCTTTTTATCGGCCTTTTTTTCTCCCATTAAAGACAGAAAAATAGTGCAACATTAAACTTTTCGTTATCAAAACTTACGGAAAGAATTATTCCTACATCAATATATAGTAACTTTTTGTTTATAACTCCAATAGTCAATAATTGTCCATTTTTTGTCAAAGATTTAAACTCGATGATCATTATAGTTTTTTTTTTTTTGTAAAAATAAAAATAAAAGAGAAGATAATTTTTATCCAGCTCTCTTAATTATGGGAAAAGTCATCGTAAAAGAAATAGACACTTACATAATAAACTTGAAGAACATGAAAGTAAACATAAAACGAAAATGAGAAGAAAACAAAAGACAAATTATTAGAAAAAAAAAAAAACCCAAGAAAATGGAGAATGTTAGTCAAGCAAAACAAATATCGAACAAGAAGCGTTATGAAAAAAGAGCAATAAATAATCATGCTACAATTTGTTTCGAAGCTTAGACCTACATAAACAGAATTTGTATATAAAAAAAAAGTGTTTGGCATCATCATAAAAGTTGGATTTATCGCACTCCTCGAAAGATTGTAGCAACTTAACAATAGCAATACCGAAGATTTTTTTTTTCTTCCAAAATTAGCTTTATATATTACTTAAATTTAAGTTTGTTCTAAAATTAATACTGAGATTTGTTATTCAGGGTGTCTATAAAATCTGAATAAAAAAATTCCCTGATTTTTCCCTGATTTCATGAACAATTTCTTTTAAAATTCCCTGATAATTCCCTGATCTGTTCAACCAAAAAAAAAAAACCTCCAAACCGATCTATTCAACCAAAAAAATTCCCTGATTTTAAGGAATAATTGCAAAATTCCCTGATAATTCCCTGATTTTTTCCAGAATAACAAAATTCCCTGATTCTGTAGACACCCTGTTATTATGTGTAACTAAATACGAGTAGTATTTCTATGCTTTTTTTACTAAAGTAAGGTGCCTCAGGAGCAACTGATATTATTTTTTTATTTCTTTCAGTCTATCAAGAGCTAAATTTCTTTTACAAGTTTTGCCAATAAATGAGTCTTCGTCTCTCCACCAAATTCCTTAGAAATATTAACGCTTAAATGTCACAATTTGCCGGTTCCTATTTCGGCATTCCATAATTCAGTGGCAATGATTATGGCAATACCTGGGGATGAATGTAACGCCTTCCAAAAATCGTACAAAAATGAGAAACATCTAAAAAAATAATGATTTATTTTTGAAAACGGAAAAATCCGCCAAAAATCTTCGCCTTTTCAAAATGTAAAGTTATGACCTACAATGGTCTCAGTGAGAGATGATGAAATAATGATGAGAGATGTGACAGTTCAGACGAGGGTGAGGGACAGAGAGAGTGACAGAACTGCAATTGCACAACACTCGGCACTTGCTAAAATTTCATCCTTTTGAACGGAGGTGACTTCTCTGATAACCATCATTAACTGAACACCAAACAACACTTAAGAATTTGTTTATCAATTCACTAACGTTGCACATGCCAAGGAACAATTTCTAATTATGCATGAGTTTTACGGGATTTTGAATGAAGGCGAACCAATATTCCTGTGGGTGACATCTAATGGATAAAGTGTGTACCAATCTCTGTAAACCACTGCGGGGCCTTTTTCTCCTACACACCAATCTATCGAGTCTCCATCTCCACCAGGACAGCTAGCGCGTTCCGTCATTTCATCTGTTATTATGCTACAGTCTTCAAATTTACTCACTCACGGGATAAGTAAATTTCCTCATCTTTTATGGGAGAGACGAAGTGGAAAAAAAAATCAAAATCCATCGGTGCATTTAATACGAGTTCAGTTTCGTAACTGAAGAAACAAAATATCTTTTTCTTTTAAACAAAGCTATCCTTAGAAGAAGCAGTTAACCAATTGCTAACACTGATAGGGCTGAATCTTCGAAATACTTGACAAAAGACAAGTAATCACTATAGACCATTCTATAACAATTTTTGAAGTCAATCAGTGTTTCTATATATCAAAAATTAAAAAAAAAAAGCTATCGAAAAATATTTAAAAAAGCAAGAAGAAAGAAAGTAAGCTTCATTTAATTTCAAAAATTCAGCATTTCTTCTTTAGTTTAAAATACTGATAACATTACTTTTTTATTCTACTGCATTGTTATTTTGAATTTTGAGCTTTCGAAATTAACAGACAAAAAGTTCATTCAAGATTTAGAATAATTTTTAATTCAAACTTTTAAAAAATTAATAATATTTCAAGTAAAGTTGGTTGTTTTTTCAAGTAATAATAATAATAATAATATTTAATGGGGTTTAATGTGCATTAAATGTAATATGAAAACGGGAAAAAAAACTCGAGAATGCACAAATTCGTTAAATTCATTTTGCTTTCACGCATAGAGCCATCATCGATAGCAATCTGGAACAGGAGCGCCCAGAGGGCCAAGATAATTTTTCTGTACTTGTGACAGCGAATTTTCTTTCGTCGTTTGCTTTTACCGGGCCCACTCCCGAGAGCCAGAGAATGAACCATAGGTACTCACGCATGCGAGCTTGATCATCGAAGCTAAATCTGGCTGATGAGTCCTAATAAGGACGAAACAGCTGTCCTAGATTGCTGTCGATGATGGCTCAATGCGTGAAAGCAAGACGAATTTAACGAATTTATGCATCCTCGAGTTTTTTCCCCGTTTTAATAATAATAATAAAAAACTATCTGCAATATAGCAACAAAATACAAATGAAAAGAAGAAATTCGTGGGTGTGCAAATAAAAAGAAATTACCAAAACTGCAGTAGACAAAAGAAACAAGTGACTTCTGTTAGATATCTCAGAAGTTCACAAGTTTTGGGACTTCAATGATTCACTCCTTTGCCTCAACCTGCCGATGTGAATTCGAAAACATATTAGCACCCATCTTATGCTCATATACAGAAAGGAAATAACTGCAGTGTAAAAACCGCTGCGAAAATTAAGCTCCTATCGTAATACGTTAATTTTGGTTAGACTTACATCAGACAATGATATTCAGAAACGCGTATTTTTAAACTACCGATCACTAGATGTTTATTCATGT
>JAFIDM010100317.1:49749-96314 GCA_023159025.1 Thereuonema tuberculata | reverse complement strand
TTTAAACTACCGATCACTAGATGTTTATTCATGTGTGAAGAGAAACGTTTTATGAAAACGCAAGAATGGATTTAAATTCGCTACATTATATTTTTAGAAGGTAATTCTGGACAGAAAAGTTAAATTTACGTGGAAACTTTATTATCTACACTAAAAAAAAAAAAAAAAAAAAAAAAAAAAAAACAAAACCTACATTTGTATGATAATAATTACATCAAAATAATTACACAGAACAAATCCTGAAAGAGTTTCCAAAATATTTTCATTAGGTCAATTATTGATTGTTCAAGTAATAAGTTATAAATGCAAGTAAAAGGAGGCATTAGTGAGAATGAAATCACTTGAGAAAGGCAGGTAAATTTGATTTAAAACGACAAACAAGCATACAACATATGGAATCTAAAGCATTTATTAAATTCTTACCCAACCTACTTAGAAATAAGCAATGTATTAAACATAAAAAGAGTAAAGTCTCGAACATTTTTGTGAATTTTTTATTTTATTTTTTTTGGGGGGAGGGGGAGTCTTATGAATTTTTACTAAATCTTAGATGAATCAATAAAAAAAAACATTTCAATCTATTGAAACAACCAGTGAAATATTATTTAGTATATGGATCAAGGCTGTCAAAATCAGAGTATCCTGACTTGGGGGAAAAAAAAAAATCTGATTTCAGAGGTAGGTGGAAATTTGGATGTTACCAAATATTTCCTATTTCTAATTCGAAGATATTTCTATTTTTCTTTATCTTTCTTATTTTGTCTAATGACTATTTATATAGACTAGTTTCGACCCGTGAAACATTCACGGAAGTAAAAAAAATTCCACATTTATGAAAAACACAAGATTGAAAAATATGTTCTAAGTTAATTTTTTTAGAAGCCATGACTTCCACAACAGCCCATATGTAATTTGAATATCGGCTTATTTGTTAAAATAATATTATAATATTGTTAAAATAAAAAAAATAAAAAAATTGATTTACCACTTTCGTAGTAGCGGTTTCTCATTATGAAATATAATGGCAACCTTCTGCCCTAAAAGAATAGGTTCGTCGAAATTGAGACAATATTAACGGAAATAGAACAAATGCCACATTTTTGAAATATCCTGAAATTTTTGAAAACCACAAGATTGAAAAGATGTTCTAAGCTCATTTCTTAAAAGCCATGACTTCCACAACAGCCCACATATAATTTGAATGACTAAGCCAAATTTTGTTAAAATAAAAGGAAATAAAAAATTGATTTACCAGTTTCAACAATAACCATATCAATAACGAATGTCCAACAGCCAATACTAATAATCCTGTCTGGGCAACAATGAGGACACGTGCATCGTCATTATCTCCTACTTGTTGAATATTGAAAGAGCGGCGACACAGCCGAAATTAGGTAAAAACCGAGATTTTACAAACTCTCTGATAAATTTTGACGCATGAACTTCATGAATATCAGTGTAAACTTTTTTATGTGGGAAAGAAAATCTCAATACGCTGATAATAATTGCGTAATTGCGATTCGTTGTGGTGAAGTGGAGAAAATAGTAGAGACGCCATCTTTATACATGGGCGTGACATCATGCCTGACGTTTTCCAACGCTGCACTGTGATTGGTTATTTCAAATTACAAATTTACAAAACTATAAATTTACAAAGATCGTACAACTTTCGCCTATTAATAGGATGATATACGGGAAGATACGACACGACAGTGGGCTCAGGATATTAACTGATTTGGCTTTTTTAGGAAGTTCTTACAAAATATTAACAAATTTTTGGCAGTCTAAGTTCTATTATCGTTCTGGGTAAAGTTTCTGAAGATAGTTCGCTTCCACCAAGACATCAGTGAAGATGCTTATTTGGTAGGAGTGTGGTAAGGAAGCAGGATATGGCAGCACTTTTTTGATGATCCCATCGGACTTCTTCCTTTTGAATTTCAAAAAAGAGGAGTAAATTTATTACTTACTATTTAATATCAATGCTTCCAGAACAATGTGGAAGATGAATAGCGAGGAAAAAATATGTTAGCAAAGCGCTCACTTTTAAAAACCTTAAGTTTTATAGTACGATTTATTAAGAGGAATTTTTAACAGCCAATAGGAAAATTTCAGGTTTTCTAATTAACAGAAAGAACAAAACTGTAAAAAGGCTTGAGCTAACTTTTTCCAATTGAAAGTTATTACTTGTATAGATAGCAAACTGGAACTAAATAAAATTATCCTTTCAGTTCGTACAGAAATCTTTCAGTTCCACAAAACTTTACTGGCTGAATTAAATAAATCGTTTCTTAATCCTACATCGATACAAAAAAACAAAACAACAATCCAGATATTTGCACTAATGGAAATAAGGTACAGATCAGTTTAAGTTTTAGTTAGTTACTTATTTACTGCAATGAAGAAATTGACAATGTATTCAATGATCTACTTCCAGTCAATTGTGGTAGCTCAGAGTTGACAGGGCTAGTTTGAGAAGTGCGCAATTCTTATTAGCAAGTGTTAATTCAACTTGAAAATTCCGCCGGCCCTTATTTTGCGCTACTGGAAGACGAGAAAGTCGATTACTGTGTACATCGAGTAAAGAAATCACAACTATTCACTTTTCAACTTGGACTAATCTCTCGGGATTGGGAGGCATTTTTGTTAAGCACAAGAATATATATTTATAATAAAATTAAACTGGCAAAGAAATAATCAGGAGCCAAATTAAATCAAAGAGTCCTTTCACCATCAGCTCAATGTTACGTCTTGAAAATCAAACAGAAATAAAATTGAAAAGTTCTCAATTTTTCCTCGTTTATTATATTATTATTTAATTTTAAATAAAATAATAAAAATCTTGAGCAGTTTTGTAAGCTAGACCACTTCATAAGAACGATAGAAAAAAAAATAACAAAAGAAAAATCGAATTCCAGCTGAAACTAAAGGAAAAAAGTGCTACATATTCAATGAAGTTTAATTCGACAGTCAGTGCTGTATCAAAGAAACCTGCACAAAGAAGGGGAGAAAAGAGAAGAGGAAAAAAAAAAAAAAAAGACAGAAAACGTAAGGGATTTAACATTGTTCTATGATTGAAAGTCCAAAGGGAAACAACAGATTCAATTTTGATTGAACTGCTGTAATGCATTAATTTCACAGCTTGACATTTCAAAGGAAAATAAAAACAAAAACCAATAAACAAAAAAAAGCTTACTTAATTCAACGAACTAAAGGAAAGAAAAAATAAAACTCATTGCATTGCTTGAATTATGAATTTAACTACAGGAAAGCAAACTTTAGACACAAAAAGTTGAAATAATAAAAAAACAAAAAACAAAAGATTAGAAATTCGATTTAAAAAGAAAATAAAAAATAAATAAAATTCTAGAAATGCTTTTATTTTAAAAACTAACGTTTTTGTAGATAAAAAAAAAGTTACTTTTACTGTTTAATATTAACGTTTGAGGCATTGGCCGATTCGAATATCACAGAAAATATAATATACCGGTATGCTTGATTTTCTAACTGAAGCTGTTTACGGAGTCTAGATTAGCATTCTGGATTATGAAACAAATATAATCGATCAAGGCAAAGAGAAGTGTCTTCAACTGTTGGTAAATTTTTTTCAAGAAATATAAAACAAGAAATTCTAGAAGGAAGTTGGAAACTTCTGCTTTCAAAAAAGGCTAAGTGTTAACTTATTATTTTCAACTATAGAGCTTCAACTTCCTATCTATATTTTTGAAGTTTGATATCCTCTGCTGAATTCTTCAAATACAAATGACAGGCACTTGTCCAAAAATGTAAGTCTCAATAACATCTGTTCAAAAGTTATTGGAGGAGAAAACAGAAAGAGAAACACGGTGATCTTCTAAGGATTCCTTTCCTTCTGACTAGGTCATATCCTTTTCTTGATCATCCATTGGGTACAAGAGTCAAAGGAGCATCCTGTTTGAACCCAAGTCGTAGGCTAATAAGATGCATCACCACAATGATTTAAGTCCAACAATTCAAGCTATAAAAATGAAGTCCCATTCAGTTTAAGCAGCTCCAGAAGTAGACAACTCGTAAGACGGTGAAGATGGATCTTCGTCCAATGCCCCAAATATGCACTAGGAGATTTTGAGACTGTGAGCTCGACGGCCGAGCGGGTAAGGGCTTTTGGCTGCGGGTTGGTGGTGCGGGGTTCGATTCCCGGTCTTGGTGGAGGGCGGGAATTTTTCCACGCTCCATTCTCCTCCAAAAGGGTCCTAGGGCCTACCCAGCCCTCTCTAGAATGGGTACCAGGTTTTTTTCCCAGTAGTTAAAGGCGGGCGGGCGTCGGACTGACCCCCCTCAACTTCATCCCGTATGTCCACCGTGCTGGGAGCCTTACCTCCAGCTGCCCCGAAGGCCTAAAAAAGCCTATTCGCGGGAATCTTTAACTAGATTTTGCGACCATGTTGTACAGTTTGCTCATCTTCTATT
Source organism: Thereuonema tuberculata (assembly GCA_023159025.1). Taxonomy (NCBI): domain Eukaryota; kingdom Metazoa; phylum Arthropoda; class Chilopoda; order Scutigeromorpha; family Scutigeridae; genus Thereuonema; species Thereuonema tuberculata. Next base: position 91,868 of record JAFIDM010100317.1, on the reverse strand, counting down.
GGTCAACAATTCGAAAGCTGCAGACAAGAGCATTATCGCCCCACAAAAATGAAATAGACCCACCCTCCAGAATGTTGCAACAGAAACAGAACTCATTTCTTTACCTCCAAGCTACCACTAGATATCAGTAATCCTGCTGCAACTATCCGGAGAATTGCACATCAAAAGGGGAAGCGACAATCAATCAATGCAAGAAAGACACTTGTGCTAATAAACTAATGTTAATCAACGAAAAAAGAAACATATTTTGTAACAAAGAGATTTCTTCACATTTAAAAAAGAAAAAAAAGGATGCCTACATATAACCTTGGCTGAACTTAAATCAAGGAATTAGAAATTGCAAAATGTTCAAAATATACAGAAATTCTTGTTGTATTACTTTTTTTTTGTTTCTTTAAGATGGGAATCGGTAACTGATCCATAGCTCTTAAACAGAAGGACCTTAAAAGATAATTTTGTGCAAATGAGATGGGAAATAAAATAGGAAGTTCGGGTCGCGAATGAGACAAGATATTTAATAGTCATCGGATCCCAGACTCTTGCCAAAACAGAAATCTGTTTTTAAAAACAAGGACGCTTAATCCCATCAACTTCTACTGATGCGCGACTTCTGTGAGAACATACGCCATCCGCTCTGACAAAGCAATGGATGAGATGTCTAAAATCGGATAAGAAAATAAAGTTTAAAATCATTGAAAATTATACGTTCAAGCTATAAATGTCAATTCCGGATAAAACAGAATATATTTTCATATTAAGTTAACAAACACTTGACTCAACTATAAAGTCTTTCATTTCCAAAGGATGATAATAAATACAATGTGTAAACTCAAACTTTGGAAGGGCAAAGATTAGACGCTCATTAAGAGTCTCGACTAAAACGAATATTTAAAGATGCTAATAATAACTAATCCGAATAAAAAAAAACTTCAACATTTTCCCCGAAATTAAAAATTAATCAATTAACTAAGTAATAAAGTATAAACATTAAATTCAAAAAGAAATGTTGTTATTCTTCATGACAATTTTATTTATTTTTATTTTTCTTTATTATTAACATTTTCAACAGTGAAAGCCGCAGCAGAATGTCAACTTTCAACTAGAACTAAATTATAAACTGTAAAAACATTAAATTAGAAAATAAAAGGAGGAAAACAAAATCAAATTGTAAACAACTGGTGTAAAATGATGCGTTCATTTTAAACAGTAAGGAATTGATTAATCAATTCTTTAATCATAAAATGTCCCTTTTTATTATTTCCTACTAACTGTATTTCCAGCTTTCAGCTTCATCCTTTTCAAAAAAAAAAAAAGTTTTTTCAAGACTTGTTAACAAGAAAGAAGCCACCATATGTTTTGTTACAGACTTAAAACTTTTTATTTTGTAAATCTGATTAAAACTTACATCTAAAAGTGTTGAAAGAAGAGAAGACTTAGCCTGCAATGAAACAACTTGCAATATAATTGTATTTGATTCATTTTCTTTTAAATAAAATCAACCGCCTTAGTCATAGGCAAAATACAATACAATTGGGCTTTTTAACAGTTCAGTCATTATGTTCTGAAGTCATTTAAGAATTCGAAATTAATTTGCAAAATAACGATGTCGCTTCCTCACTCATGATTAAATGAAGCTAGCGAATCAAATCAAAATAAAAAGAAAACGGGAAAAAAAGTTTTCTTTTCTTTTTTTTTAATGAAAATAAAAATAATAAAAAAAAAAATAAGGAAAGAGGAGAATTTTAAAACAAACGCATCAGCTAGCTTCTCTTTCTTTCTTCTTCTTCTTTTTTTTTTTTTTTCGAAAAAATAAATTGAGAAAGGTATTCCTGAGAAGAGGCTAACAACCTTTACCAACCAAAGGAGAAGCTATTCTGGCTCAACCCTTTTGGCACCGAGAGAGACTAGCAAAAAAAATTAACAGAAAGAATCTTCTCTGGAGAGGTGGAACCGAAAATAACTTTTGAGATATATGATTATTTTTTATTTCCCCACTCTCTTCTCAAATAGTTGCAGTCATTTTTTGAGTTAAAAACGGCTTCAATGAAGAAATAATTGAGTCTCATACGATGCTGATCTCCCGCGATTTCTTAAATAACACACACAAACGGGGAGGGAAAAAAAAGCACAAACTGATGCACATTTAATTTTCTTTCCTTTTTTAAGCAGATATCAATTTCAAGCGTTTGCCTCTGAATCCGAAAGAAAACAGCTCAATTTAAAGTGTGACAATGACCTTGCATTAACAGAAATTCTTTCATATACAGTGTTACCTCCTTTAACGGACACCCTGAATAGCGGACATCTCTATTTAGCGGACATTATTGCTGGTCCCAGTTCCTTACTTTAGGACATTCCATGTTATCCACTCCGAATAGCGGACACTCTGAATAGCGGACAGTTATTTTAACTGTAAACATTTTTTTTTTTTTCGATTAACATTTCGACAAACACATCATGGTTGTATTTACATCGGTATCCCATACATTGATACAATGTATCGGTGTTCCCCCCATACATTGATACAGTGTTTCTGTGTCCCATGATTCAATGCACGAATCTGAGGCCCTTTTTTTCACTGCAGTTGCTTTGTAAATATCAATCCCTGGTAAAGCTATCCTATAAACGTGTTGATTAAATTTAATGCGAATTAAAATGGCGTCAAAAAGGAAGAGATTGGCACTGAAAGAAAAAATTGATCTTCTTGAAGTTGCTGAAAAAGAAAAGCTGAGTGTGCGTTGTCTTGCTGAACGTTTTAAAGTTGGAAAAACTCAGATAAGTAAACTTTTAAAGGACAAAGATGAGATTAGAAAAATGTGGATGGTGAATTCAAACGATTTGAAGTTTCGTAAAAGCAAAATCGACGATGTGGTCATAAAATGGTTCCGCTCTGCTTGTGCAAAGAACATTCCTATCAGCGGTGTTTTGCTTCAAGAAAAAGCCAGAGAATTCGGTCAAACTTTAGTATTGGACACGTTTAAGGCATCAAATGGATGGCTAGAAATTAATTTTCTATATACTGTAATTAATTTTGCCATTATTTTAAGTAAGACTAACGGATCATCACTCATTTAAAAAGGAATATAGTAAATAATTTGCAATTGTTCATATTCTCTGATATCGCAATGGTAATTGTAGAAATTTAATTAAGATTGTACGTAATTTTTCATTAAATGACATGCTATAAGCTAAAAAATAAAAAAAAAGACAGTCCTCCCCAATAGCGGACATCTCCCAATAACGGACGAAACTTCCAGTCCCGTGACTGTCCGTTATTCGGAGGTAACACTGTACTTGGTTTTAAATTGAAACTGACACGATCTCACGAAATATGGCTTTCTTATTCGAAAAAATTAATACATTAATGTAGAGATGGAATAAACTGTTTGGACTTTCTCATTCCAGAACATTCAGTATATTTGATGATATCTACTCTATCTTACCTTTACAATCCGCTTTGAAATACACATTTTCAGTTTTTAATTTCTTTTTTTTTTTAACGAAAAACAGATATGAAAGGAATAAAACTTACTGTATTTTATCTTTTTAATTTACAGCAAGATACGTTAATGCCATCAAGCGACGAGAAGTAATACATTTCCGTTATTAAAAAGTCCTTCCCCAATCTACTGTTTATATGCAAAATGAAGTGTTAAACTCTTGAAAGGTCACAGATCCAACATTACTTTTCTTTTATGTCCGAAGTTCAAGCTATTGTCTGCGCGGATAGAACTTCTCAACTATTTTCCATATTCTGCTGTTTCAGCATTTTTCTTTTCTTCCAGAAAATTCTAAGTTCATCGTGAAACAATACAGGGATGCAACAGTACCATTTGTAATACTGGATGAGAAAAAGTTAAAGCACAGTTCTACAAAATGTAAAGTGAATATAAAATCTAAATTTGTTTTTCATCTAAAATTTGGACAACAAATAAACTTATTTTTAACTTTCTCCTTTTTCTTTTTGACAACGATTGTTATTCAATTTAAAAAAAAAAACAAAAAAAAAAAACACACACACACACAACATAAATTTACATTAACTTGAATTCAATTTCATTATTTTTAATAAAAAATTAAGACCGATTCTCATTACTATTCAATCTATCGATTACATAATTTGATAAAACGATTCAGGGTTTTGCATTAAAGGTATCGTTAAATAATAATAATAATAATAATTCCAAATGTAGTGATGTTTTCAACGGGGGAAGAGGAGTGCTGGATAGTGTCCGATTCATTTAATCTTCAAGCAACTTAAAAATCTACATTCATTGTTTTGTATTTCAAATCACTATTTCATATGCATTGCAAAATCTTTAGAATAATGTAAATATAACTGGTAATTGTTGCTAGTTTGAACACTCAAAATTAAATATATATAAAGTACCTTTGAGTGTTCAAACTAACCACAATTCAGTATCATGAAGTTAACTTAAAAAAATCTTTTAAGCTTTTTTAAAAAATCAATAAAAAAGGCCAACATACAAAATAATTTAAAAAAACATATAATTAAAAATCAAATTACACTATGTTTTGGCCCGATCCAGTGGGTTATTTACAAGTAGTGACTTGTAAATGACCCGCTGGATTGGACCGAAACGTTGTGCAATTTGATTTTAAATTATTTTTTTTAAGATTATTTTGTGTTGGTATTTTTATTGATTTTTTAGCACGTAAAAAAGTGCTTCAAGTTAACTTATTACTGTTAACTTAAAATTTTTAAAATTTAAAAATTTTTTTAAAATAAAATTTATAATGTAGACTGTATTTTTACCATTTCATTTCAACTATAATTATCTTCAGTCGTAAAAAATACACAAAAAAGTTTTTGTTTAATAACACCATACTTTTAATAAGTCTTGGAGCCTTACAATTGTTAGATCATACTTCTAGATCTCTACTTACGTTACTAGACATAAAACACACAAAATTTCAATTCTCTTTATTTCCTGATTAACTAAATATTCATTGATAAATCCACTTTTAGTCTAAATATCCATCATATGGTTTAAGGATTGACAATCAGATGTCATGCTTTTATAAGGTCCTATTACATGTTAAATCTTCTAACTTCGATTTTTCTTAACTTTTTACACTTCATTTACTGAATTAAGACTGGTTATTTTTAATGTACATAAACAAAATTTCTTAATCGGACAAATTCTCACTGAGATATTTAAATAATATCGACAGAACGACAAGTCAACTGATTTAATTCTGCTCAATTTGTTTATTAAGAGCTAATAAAACCTTCCAAGAAAGCATCTCATTTGTTTTATAGGGAATTTATTATTCCATTGGAAATTTTAACTGTAAATAGCCGATTTGATTTCAGTTCAATTAATCTAAATTCCAATGTCGATCCACAATCGTTAAACCAGAAACAAAGCTTCATTTCATTTGGTGGCCAGCAACGTCTTGGATGTTGCTTCCCTGTTTCTCCGCCGGAGTGAGTCCAAGGACAGACAAGTTTTTTGTAGTGAAGGAGTATCGAGAAATCGATCCTTCTCTCTCGAAATTAAAAGACCTTCACACTTCAAAGTACAACAACAAGTCCTGCAAATCGTATTCCAACATTCTGCTTGAATTTAGTTAACTTACACGTTTATTTTCAGTCCTTTTTAAGACTGAATAATAAAATATAATTAAATTAAATTCATATTCTTTTTCATTTTCAGTAGCGTTTCAATAGAAAAGATAGATTTTCCTTATTCCAATATTCTTCGCAGTGGTATTGTCATATTTTTTTCCTCGTCTTCTCGTTCACAAGATACTAAACATCAATGAAAAAACTGGTTCTATTCTAAATTGTTCAAGGACCACAAAAACTATACCAGTTTTAACAGCCCTTTTCACTGCTAATAGTTCCATTCATAATAATAAAAAGAACACATAAAACAAGCAAATTACGTCGTCGCGCACACAACATTTATGGGTCTTTATTTAAGATGCGATCTCAGGGATGATTTCAAAAACGGGGAAATTCCCTAATCATAAAACTCCTGTGCAGTTTGGAGTTAAGCATTAGTATTCTTAATGGATCCTCTCTATATGCAATTAGCAAAAATTTACTAACACTATTGCTACTACTATTTTTAGGAACCAATAAGAAATATTGCGTTTCTGTCAAATTGCCAAACTGAATTACATCGAAAAACATACATATTAAAGAAATATAAACATTCAGATTTCAAAACAATCTTGCTTCATAAACGTTCGCCATTAATATTGCCAAGTTATTTTAAATTTCAATTAATTGAAAATTTTAAAATTTAATTAAAGTTATTTATAACAATAACAATATATTTTAAATATAATTTTCCATATTATCGCTATAGATTAATTATTAAGATTATTTTAATAAATTAAATAACAGCTTAACTTGTATTTGAAAAGATTACTTTTTTACGTATATTAAAACGAATCTATTAGTTTTTAATAGAGCGTAACAAATAGAGTAAATCGTGGGAAAAAAATACAGTCGGATCTCGATATAAGGTCACCCCTTGGGACCTCGCGAAAGTGACCTTATAAGAGGGGGGACCTTATAACCAATTCATACGCATTTGTCAATAAATAAGCATTATAAAAATATAGTACAATTCTTTGTAAAATTTAATACGTACAAAAATATCATTTTTTAGGTTATAATTTTTTAATTTAGCTGAACCAATTAAAATTAATGGAATCAGAACGAAATTATTTTAAAAAAATTTTAATTCTGAATAAAATTGTATACAAATAGTACTGGTATGCTCAAGCAAAGTACTGATGTACAACTAACCTTACATAAAATAATCCATAATATAGGACTGCTCCCTCATGGCTCGTAAAAAAATGTCTTACGACATTTAATGCTCTGAGCGCTTCTGCTTGTGTAACCGCTTCACTTTCAGTATCACTGTCATTATCCTCACTTTCTACTGCATTGGAATCTAAAAATTGCGAAACAATTTCGGAAATCGAAGCTTGAGAAGTGGTAGCAATTTCATCATCAATTCTCACGTATTCACTTTCCCCTTCTCTAGCACAGTCGCGATTTCTGAGATCTTGTATTAACACAGCTAAAGGAATATCGTCTTCATCATCTTCATCTGTAGAAAATTATTTGTAGAAAATTGAAAACCAGCATGTCGAAAGCAATTTGAAATGCATGTGCTTGACATCAAGCTCCAACTTTTAAGAATATAAAAAATTGCATCTAACACAGACACGTGAAAATTTCGGAAATCATAGACAAAAGCGACCTTATATGTGATTATGGTATTTAAGACCTGACCATATATCCGATAATCTATATCATAGAATTCCTATTCAATGAGCCGGGACTTTAGAAAAGTGACCTTATATCGAGGTCCGACTGTATAGTGAAAATAAAAATAAAATAAAAATGGCACAGATTCATTTTAATTTCCCCAAACACTACGATGTTCATTAAGTGGGTAATTCTGATTAAATAAGTAAACACCTGTTACCCAGTGTGTGTGTGTGTGTGTGTGTGTGTGTGGTTTTTTTTTTTGTATTGCTAGTAACTTAAGTACCAAAGGGTGGTCTTAATAGTTCTAAGGCTCCTAAACTAATCCTTTTAGATAAAAAAGTTTCAAAAGGTAATTTTAAATGAAATAAAAACGAATGTCCATTTGTGCTGTGCTCAATGTAAAAACTGTTTATCCTAAGAAGCTGTACCTTTAATGGTGGGTTTAGGCTACTGAAAAAGGAAGATCCTTGTTGATTTTTATAAGTATTAATCCTACTTAAGATAAAACGCTACCAATCAAAAATACGTTGCCATTATATATCACAATGAAAATGACTTGTCTTCGATACCTTAAATAATAATGCCTGAAGAATGTTATTAAATAAATATTAAATCTACTTATTTTAGTAAAAAATAGTCCACAGATTAGGATCTTAAAAGAGGAAAAAAAAAACCAGAAATAAAAACATACAATAAACAAACAATAAAAAACCAATTTCTGAAGCTTCGTGAAGCGCTAGTAACACGTTACATTGACACTATAAATTTCCAGATACATAAAAAATTAGATATTTTTTTAACAACTATTTTTGGATCTTATTACGGAAATCTTTGCAAATTGGCACGCCGCCTATATATTCTTACAGTATAAATGGGAAACGATTATCATTTTTAAAGACGTGTTATGATACGATATACTTTCTTACAAATAATTATTATTATTACAAATAATAAAACATCCGGAAAATGTGCTTTAAATAAGTAACAAGTGGATCTGGAAATTGAGGATTCTAAGATTTTTAAATTCAGATTAATTTATACGATGTGTTGTTCATTAGTTTTTTTACATATTTAAAAGGAATTCCAAAGTTTCCCTGACCAAAAAATTATTCAGACTTTTGATTAACAGCAAACTTTCAGCTCCTCCTTAACAGTTTGTAAAATTTATTTAAAACATCGTAATAAACTATTCAAGATGAGAAATATTTAACTTTTTAATTAGGCCCACACGATGTAAATATACATTTGCTGCACATTAAAAACTATTTTCATGCCTGATTAAAAAAAAAAAAAGAAAACCCTTAAAAAAATCAATTAACTTTACAGCATAAAAGTTTGTTATGACTTATTGGTCCTGTTCATTTTGCTTTCTTTGCAAAGTCAGCCACAAGAATAACTTTTATCCTATTTTTTTTTTTTTTTATCTTAACCACCTTACTTAATGAATGCTGTACTGGATTCGTTAAAGTTCAAGATATAAGTATAATATAGATAACCAAGATAGTTTCAGAATTTATTTACAGTATTACCTCCGAATAACAGACAGTCACGGGACCGGAAGTTTCGTCCGTTATTGGGAGGTGCCAGCTATTGGGAAGGACTATTTTTTTTTCATTTTTTAGTTTACAGCATGTCATTTAATGCAAAATTATGTACAATCTTAATTAAATTTCTACATTTATCATTGAGATATGAGAGATTATGAACAATTGCAAATTATTTACAATATTCCTTTTTAAATGAGTGCTAATCCGTTTGTCTTACTTAAAATAATGATAAAATTACAATATGTAGAAAATTAATTTCTAGCCATCCATTAAACAGGTCCAATCGTAAAGTTTGACTGAATTCTCTGGCTTTTTCTTGAAGCAAAACACTGCTTATAGAAATGTTCTTTGCATGGGCAGAGTGGCACCATTTTATCCCCTCTTCGTCGATTTTTCTTGTTTCAGTTTTACCAAACTTCAAATTCTTCGAATTTTCGTTTAAATTAACCATTCACATTTTTCCAATCTCATCTTTGTCCTTCAAAAGTTCACTTATCTGAGTTTTTCCAAATTTAAAACGTTTAGCAAGCAGCACACTCAGCTTTTCTTTTTCAGCAATTTCAAGAACATTAATTTTTTTCTTTCAGTGCCAATCTCTTCCTTTTTGACGCCATTTTAATTCGCACTCAACATGTTTATAGGATAGCTTTACGAGGGATTGATATTTACAAAGTAATAGCAGTGAAAAAAAGGCCTCAGATTCGTTCATTGAATCATGGGACACCGATACAATGTATCAATGTATGGGACGCCGATGTAAATACAACCATAATGTGTTTGTCGAAATATTAATCGGAAAAAAAAAATTACAGTTAAAATAACTGTCCGTTATTCGGAGTGGATAACATGGAATGTCCTATTTTAAGGGACTAGGACCCGCAATAATGTCCGCTAATTAGAGGTGCCGGCTATTCGGAGTGTCCATTAAAGGAGGTAATACTATTTTTTTTAGTACTCGCGTGGAAACGCGTTTTTTTTTTGTTTTTTTTTTAATTATTCTAAAAATCACTTGCGGGACAATTAGATTTACTAAAAGCAAAATATGAGAATAAACAAAAAGTTTAAAGATTCTCTTTTCCAAGCGCAAGATATATAGTGCGCTATGCGTAAATGGCGTCATAGTAGAATTACAATCGATTGTATATTCCTTTATTTAATGGAGGAAAGTTTACATTTAGGGGAATTTGTAAGAAAAAAAAATATAACCGATTTGGCTTCATGTTTACTTAAATATTTATTTTTACCACCAATTTTTATTAGTTATGGTTAAATATCATTTATATTGATACGATTTGAAATATTTGTTTCTATTTACTTATTGTATGCTAATGTTGTGAAAACTATTAAAAAAACATTATGGCAAGCACGGCAAACAAGAGGGTACCGTTGCTAATCATATCGTGGTGGTAGCAGATATTCTTTCCAAAACGCTTTCGAACGATAGTAATACTCCCTTTCTCCGATTTCTCAAAATATGATTGTACATTAACAGTAACTTTTTTTGTTTGACTTCGTAAATCTTTGTTTCGTCCTAACTCGGCCGCCAAGATGAAAACCGGAAGACGAACAAAACTGATTAATTGATAGTCAACACTATTCAAGTCAGAGTCGAAGTTACGACGGGAGGCCTGTAACTATTTAAGTAAGTTTGGAAAATTTCGTAAAGATACTAATCAGATAAGTCATCCACATTGATACATCTTTATTATAGACTAGACATTGTTGCAATCAATTGACTACACGAGGTAAGGACACTGATCAGGAACGGATCTGTTTAGATTCGACAGTGTTAAGCATTTGTATAACTGCATGTTTTTATTGGTGGTATCTTAATAAACCAGTTTCTATTTTATGAATGTTTTAGCTTCTTAAGCATTACATGTACTGAATTTTACTTTGGATGATAATACATATTTATTTTTTCTGTTTTTATATTTTTTTAATGGTACTGCTTCTTTATGTTTGTTCTAAGGCTTAAAAAAAAATACTTTCTCTTCAACTAAAATCAGAGAATACCTATTCTTAAAGAATAAATAGTGCTCATGTCTCGTTGTCAACTGCTAAGTACCCTAATACTGTGTAAATGGTTCATAATCATAACTTTCGTAGTTTTGTCATGGAGAAAGGAAACAGGCAAACTTTTTAATGTATTTCTAATGGGTATTTACAATCCTCTTTGATTTGCAAATTAGCTGAAAAACTGTTTGAAAACTGAGTTCTAACAGTTGCTTGATAAAATCAAGTTTAAGTCCTCCTGTTTATATGACTGCTTGCGATCAAAATAACTTCAAACCATTCATTCAAGGAAGATTGAATTTTAATGAAAATTTAAGGTTTTAAAAACATGATTGCTATTAATCTGGCAGATGGTTTGCAAATAAGAAAGCTACGGTTAAAATATAAGGTTGCCGTTAACGTTTCGTAATCAAGATAACTCAACAGCTTCAATATGTTCAGCTATGCATTGCAAAGATTCTTACTTATTAGACAAGCGAAACGAGTCTCTCCAAGTACGCATTTTGTGAACCGATTTATTCAAATTCTACAATAACTAGAAATATGAAAATTTGCGTATCCACTTAGAAATTCTTGTAGAAATGCACAATCATATTTTCAACACTTAAAACTCTAATTTTATAAGAATTATTTGTTTTAAAAACTTGGAAAAAGCCACAAAAAAGACCATGATAAAGTGCCTTTAGTTCTGAAACCGAAACGAAACTTTGCAATTCTAATAATCCTACAGCGTCGTAATCTACAAATCTATCATTGGAATAAAACTGCACTTTAAAACGGTGTTTCATCGTGTTTGTATAAGGAGAGATATTAAAAAAGATTTTATCTTTTAAAATTAAACGATTTGTTATTAAAAAACCTATGGTTCTTATACCGAAACAAAACTTTGTAATTTCTAATAATATTATAGCGTCGTAGCATTAGTCACTTTTAAATACTTTCAATCTTAACATGTACATACAGTGAAACTTGGATAATTCGAAGCTGAAGGGACCAGAGAAAAAGTTCGAAATATCCAAAAATTCGAATTACATATATTCTCTCAAACAGAAGAGAAAAATAAAAAAGATTAACGCAACGATCAAAGATTTAACACGTAAACTTTATCTAAGAATACTGCTACTTTTTTTTTTTTTCATTAAATCAAAACATTTTTTACTAGCTTATTATTTATCACTTAAAAAAAAAAAAAAGGCAGATATTTTAAATTGCTTCATTGAATGCAATCTTTGAGTCATAGCATATTATTCCAACCTCTGGGTTGCCAGGTCCTTTCATTATTTTCTATTTTTTCCATTGCCATTTTGCTGCTCAAGATTTTATCTTTCTTCTTCAAATATGTCGATAACCTGTTGGATGGAATTCCAAATTCCTTGGCGGTTTCCGATTTCTTTTTAAGACCTTTTTCCACTTCCTTAATCAGCGCTACCTTTTGAGCTAATGTTAATGACTTATAAGGAGCTTTAGCTTTTGACAGTGGCATAGTAAGAGCGTATAAACAATACTTAAAGCACAAGTACAGCATTAAATCATTCACAGGAAGCGCACTTGGGAGGGGGGGAGGGTAACAACAGAGGGTGGACAGAAAAATCCTAGGAAATCCCCACATAGTGACATTCCAACCCTCGCTTTTGTTTTCTTAGAAAGACCGTTACAATAAATAATGTATCTTAGCTGAGAAAAGTCTCAGGAACAATTTTTACCGTAATATTTTAAGGACAATCGTACGAAAAATTCATTATCCAAAATAAAATTCGAATTATCCACGATTTTTTAACATTATTTTAATATAGAATTCTAGGAACCCAGCAAAATGCTCGAATTAAACAAGTTCGAATTATCCAAGTTTCACTGTATATATTTATTATGCAAATTTTCAGAAGTGATTTTAATAGTGCGCGAATCTATTCAAAGCCCGACTTTTTGCTAGTTTATATTACTTTTATTACTAAAGAAAGAACAAATTAGCTTTATAATCGTCTAAACATCTCCGTTAAATCTGCCGATTTTTAAAAAAAACAAGCACTGTTTTATTATAAAAAACTTTATAGTCACTGCAGTTATAGTCAATATGAACTCCCTATTCATTTTTACACAATTCGTTAGATAAATAAAGAACCCCGATACAAAAGCACCATTTGATATTCGCTGAAGAAATGTTACTAGCAGGTAAAGCTCCATTGACTATTAAACTATTTCTAAATCTTCTCAACTGAATACTCAAAAGCTAACAACAACTACTCTTTTATTTCCATGTTTTATTCATTTTTTGTTAGAAATTTTGATTTACTGCTGGCGGTGACTGTTTTAATTTTTCTGCTCTCATCTTCTACCGATACAATCACTGGAAAGATAAACAAAAGCCAGAGTTCTGTAGAATCTTACGTTACTCCTCATAAGCAATTCCTTTCCCTCAAGTCAGCTAAATGGAGAAAAACACGGAAGAGGCGCACAAAGCCTTTCGTCATCTTCTGGTCAGTAATTTATTACCGCCTCCCTAACATGGGATACGCAAGCTGCTCGATTGAGACGTGCTAGTCTGGCAATTCCTCTCAAGATGTTTATGATGTGTATAAGAGAGATAATCTGCATGCGGAGACCTGCAGAACCATAACCATTGTCTGCTTGGATATCAAACTAATGACACTCATTACAGTAAGTCTAATCCTGAATTTAATTCCAGCCCGCGCTTCTATCCAGATTATGTTCTCTATCTGCCTTTGGTGGGCATTATTAAATGGATGCTGTAACGGGGACAGGCAGCAAAAATTCCGCTCGGGGAAGAGGAATTAATTCTTCATAAATACTTCTCAAAATGCAAATACCATTCCATACACCCATTTTCCAATAACCGGGCTTATTAGTAGTGTTCAATGTAATCAAAAGGGAGGTGCTTCACAAGGAAATCACGATTTCCGCAGAAATAATTTTTGTCCCAAGATAGCACCGGTGATTCCCACTTCAAGATCAAGGACATGCCAATTACATGAAGGCATATTTAGAGGCTTAACATATCTGGATGCTAACTTACTTTTAAATCCTCATTTTCTTCTTTAAAAAAAATACATATACATAAACAGTGCATAATTCCAAAGAGAATAATCATATTTTTTTCCTTTCTCCTTTGCTTTGGAGAAAGCAAACAAATCGCGAAAGATTAGAGCAAGCAAATTGCATTATGTGCTAAAATTTGTCACAGTTAATTGTTGGCTAAACTTCAAATAGACTTGGAACTTTTAAAAACTGTCTCACCATTTTCCGAGAAAGTGGCAATCCCGACTTAAGACAGCAATGAATGGACAAGCTTTCAACTTTGCCAACGAACGTCAGTCACTTACTCAGTGTAAGTCAAGACAGACAATGAACTACATTCATCTAAAGACAGCTTTTTAAATTATTTTCAATTTAATAATTTTTGTAAATGTCTCCGGTTTCCTTTTTTCCCCTTCTTCTTAAGTGCAGTCACTTTCACAGATACGGAATCTTTTTTTTAGTCTTTTTTAAAAAGTTTATTTTTCTCTTGTCAATCTTTAAGGCCATTTTATAAATTAAAAAATTACATAAATTCAAACAATAATGCTAATACTAATTCAATCATCCTTTAAATGCCTCTTGACTTTCCTAGGAAGAGTTTTTGAAAAGGTAAATTGAGTAGCAACTGACTAAAACTTTTACGGAAAAGAATCGCTGAAGAAGATATGTAGAATACATTGAGGTGTTTAACTACGTCACATGTTATCTTGGCTCTACTGCTACAAATTATCAGCTTTTACATTTCTGTCAAAACTTAGCTCTAGAAACTCTTATATTATTTTAGTCACTTATTTATCTGTATTATCAGACAGTTTCTTTACATTTACAACTTTTGACTTCTTAGCTTTCTCGTTCAATTCACTGCTGACCAGCTATCCCTTTATCCTACGGTAATTCTTATTTAAACCTATACAGATCTCTTTTTTTTTATGTTTTTTTGTATATATTTAAAAAGTCCTTTGCACCAAGAACTAAATTTAAACTGAATAACTGAATTTAAATAAATGTAAATGGTCTCCTAATTTCGTAGATAATCAAAAAATTCGGGTAGTAAGTTTTTAACAGTATTATTTAGCAAAATCAATACTACTAATAAAAATAACGGAATTCCAATTTTTTCTAACTGATCGAGTTAGAAATTTCGCTAATAGTTTCTATTTAGAATGTACATACATCGCAATAAAAATGATCAGTATCTTGATCAATATCAGAGCCAGATGACTCCGTCTTTGTAATGCTTGTTATCAGTTGATGGAATTGTGAAGGCAGATGACGAAAGATCACTGCTAAGAAATCAGTGGCTGTAAATGACCACAGCTGCTTCAGATTATTTATGAAAAGTTAATTGGTGCAGGAGGGTCAATTGTAATCAATTCGAATCAAAATACAAGATGAGAGAAGAAACGTATAACAGTTTTTGCTGTTAAGATATACATCCTCCACAACTTTCAAAGATTTAATGAACCGAAATGTTCAAATTCTAAGATATATTGTACCCATACATAACTTAATTGCATCTCAGACATGTAAAGATAGCCGTTAACCTTAAGAATTGTTTTGTTTTTTTCTTACTTTTATTCACTATATTTTCTTAATAACGTTCAATAATACAATAAATAAGCCAAACATCTCTAGCCAAACTGTCTATCTAGCAAGGGAAGATAGCATTCTGGAATTGATCAAAACCCTCCAAACAAACGGACTTAAAGAATAGATTCCAAAACATCTTGGTTACCCGCAGACGGTCAACCGTGTTCCCGAAATATCTGTTTTGTAAATTGTCTTATATTATGCACACTTCAGTGAGATGTGAATTTTCGCCAAATGAAACAATGATGAGAAATACTAACAAGTTACGGTGAATGCTGGGTGTCATGTTACTAACAGATATCCTTCTTCAGTAATCTGAGCTTTATAGTAAATCGGAAATCTATTAAAATAGACGAAGAAGTACTCGGTTCTTGCTCCATTTCACTGTCAGATTATAACGGAAAAGTTAAGTAAACTACAAATGTAAATATCTGTAAATTATACTACAAATTTTCATCAATAAAAATAAATAAGCAAATAAATAAAAAAATAAATAAGAGTAAGTGAAATTCGAACATTAAAGAACGAGTATTCCAACCCCTTACGCTAACCATTACTCCACGACCGCTGCTGCCGCATGCCTGCATAACAGTGTGATTAATGTAAAACAAAAATACGTACATCACTATCCGTATAATCATTTTAAGAGATTAAAACGAAATATTGGAAAATGTCTACAGTGTAGGAGTTTCAGGAATTTATTTATGTGTTTATCTGTTCTAATGTAAAACAATTTATAAAAACAAGTTTTTCGGGAAAATGGTTAACCGTCTGCATCTGTAACGTTGGTGTTTTGGAATCTATTCTTTAAGCCCCATCATTTGAATGGGTTTGAGCAGAGTGTCGCGTTTCAAGATCGCGGCCTTCCCTTGTAAGATGAAATCAGGATCTCACTGGAAATTAACGTATTCAGATTTCTAGAGCACAGTGTAGGTATGTACACTTAGCTACTTGTAAACGGTGTACATGGTCATCTGCGTTAAGAGGGTGCTATATCTAATAAACTGCAAACAGCTTCAGGACATCAGTGAATTGTTATGGAGATGGAAGAAATGAGGCAAGAACTAAAGGGCGGCTCTTGTCAGGGGTGGTAAAATGGGATCTCACAATTATTAACATATTTTTCTTTCGTTGAATCACCAATTTTTGTTTTTTGTTTTCCAGCGTTTGGCACTATTTTGATCACTTAAGTCCGGGCATCAAAAAAATTTACTTACGTCACTCAAGATAACACCAGTGATTCATCGATCATCATCAATGATAGATTTGAAATCAAAAGTTTGAACAAACTTTTATTTTAAGACAATCATTTTCTGTAAGGCTCCCACCGTTAATCTGTTAAATAGCTCACATCATAAAGTATTAATTAATTGCAAAAGTTCCCAATTTCAGTATGAATTGTCAATTTGAATTTACTTTTGTCGATTTGTAGTAATATACGACTTATGGACAGATATTATGCAACGAAACCAGGCAATTAAAGAAATAAAAATAAACAAGAAGTTCGAAAGAACTTAAAATTTTCTTTTAAGTCATAAAAACGAAAAGCCAACATTGCACTGAATATAAGCATACAAATATTTACAAATTTAATTAAATCTTCATTATTACTTCAGTTGTTAAAATAGGATTAATTTTAATCATAATAAACCATGCACTAATTAGTGAATTAGTTAGAATGATTAATTTTCCTTTTTTTAGAATCCAATGCATCTCTACGGGAATTTTTGATACCATCTCTCGTTAATTTGCACGCTAAGCATCCAATTGGTAAAGATTTCATATATAAAAGTTATAATTCTTTTATAAGCATACTAAGATTCAAGAAGATCATTCCAGCAGCTGAAAAGTTTTTAGGAAGACATACAAACTGAATGATCTAATGAGGCTAACTTTACTAGAAAAATACACTATTAAATAATAACATCGACCAAAATAAATATCTATACTTACTATTATAAAGCTGAAGAGTTTGTGTATTTAAACGCGCTAATCTTAGGAACTACCAGTCCGATTTCAAAAATTCTTTTTGCTTTAGATAGCCCGTTTATTGAGAAAGGTTACAGGCTATATAACATCACGCTACGACCAATAGGAGCGGTGCAGTAAACATAAGCGTCAACCCATCGCTGCGGCGGCGGTAACGGGGCGGCTTGCCTGCACGACGAGAACCGAACATTATTGAGAAGGGCCGAATTTAACGCGGGTGAAACCGCGGGGCATAGCTCGTATATATATCATCTATATACACCCTGCTGCGCGCATGAATGTCTGGACCCGTCGTATCTGGACAGCCGGTGGGGGCAGTGTCATGGTGTGGGGGATGTTTTCCTGGCACACTTTGGGTCCATTATACTCTGGAGGCAAGTCAGGATGATAGAGCATACCTAAACATCGTAGCTGAGTGTACATGTTAACAGTTTATCCTCATGCAGATGGCTACTTCCAGCAGGATAATGCGCCGGGGCACAAAGCCCCCATCACTCTGGGATGGTTTGAGGAACATGACGATGACTTTTTCTTGCTGCAGTGGCCCTCTCAGTCCCCGGATTTCAGCTCCATTGAAAATTTATGGGATGAACTGGTCGCTCCAGGCCTATACCTCCATCAAATCTTCAGGAACTACGTGATACACTCTTGTCTGCATGGTACACAATACCTCAACAACATTTCAGCATGCATATATATATATAAAAGCCAATAATAAGCAGTCTCAGAAGTTGGCCATAGTTGATCATCCTTGAAAGAGCTAAGGATTGCTTGTATTAGTCAACATTCAGAAGCACCGAACAATGTCATCAAAATAATCGTTCGAAATTTTTTATGCATTGCTGCTAACTAACTATCGCTATATTTAAATTCAACCTTTAAATTATTTAAAAGTATAATTAGCCTTCATTTCCATCGCAATCATAATAAAAACGGAGGTAACTTTTGTTTCGGTAATACTTGTTTTGGAATGAAAGGTAAAAAAGCAATCTGCAGTTAATTGTAAATTCCCTTCAATATTTAAATCTTATCATTACAAAAGGGGGAAAAACAGCGGCTTAAGTGTTTATTATTTCTTTAGCAAATGGCAAGTCGTTACCTTTAAAAGATTCCACAACGTGACAATTCCGTTTGCCTGAATTGTATGTTTGAATGGCATTCAGTAATAATTCCCAGTCTTATCCATGAATATCTGACTTGCAATGCCATCGCTCTATGATGGTCCCAGACATTCGGTCCAATTTAGTTGACATTTCGTTCGAGTATTTTCCCTATTAAGTGCATCCATGATTAAACTTTTGCACAAAGAATGCGAAGGCGAGCATTTCAAATGCACTTTCCTCCTTTCTAAGACAAAACGAAAAAAAGAAAAAAAAAGTAATAGTAACGGATTCAGGTTTCTGCATAACGACCACACGTTCTCGAAGCGAGCATCGGCAAAGTAAGTGGAAGCTGGCAGATGCAGTTAAAGCTAACTATCCAGGAAATAGAGTGATTTTTGAAGTGCATTTGTAATGGGCTTACTTTAATGGTGCTAGACTAATGTATAATTAGCCGCATTTCATTCTTTACTGGCGTTGCATGAACTAAAACTGTGAATCTATAGTAACAATTTTCTTGGGAGGAAACCGACTCTCTTGCAATCATTGGTTTATTGTTGATTAAACTGCGCCACCATAAGCAAGAGATTAAAAGGATTAAACAAGTAAATGTGTTGAATAATGTGGAGTTTAAATTGATCAAAGAAGCATCAGGCCAGAGTGAGGTTCATTTCCATACCAATATTACAATTTGGACGGTGCCATCAATAGCCTCCTTATTTTCATCATTTGCCTAATGGTTTCACGCATACCTAAGAGGGTCTTTAGATGAATGTAACCAGCAAACAACTTGCATTGGAAATCAATGCAATTATTAATTCTAAACTGACAATAATCTTAATTACAAGAAAGCAGCCATTGTCAGAGGAAGAGAGCGCAACATGTGATGACGGGTCATTTACCGAAACAAAGTACCACTTCAAGGCAGCGGCAGCAA
This sequence comes from Thereuonema tuberculata, assembly GCA_023159025.1. Classification (NCBI taxonomy): domain Eukaryota; kingdom Metazoa; phylum Arthropoda; class Chilopoda; order Scutigeromorpha; family Scutigeridae; genus Thereuonema; species Thereuonema tuberculata. The sequence continues at coordinate 72,395 of JAFIDM010100317.1, read as the reverse complement.
AAACAAAGGTTCTAAATGTACCATGAATTACTTTCGGTTTTTTTTTGGCATAAATCTCGGCCGGGGAACAAAATGGAGAAATGGCAGCCTCCGAGGTATTTAAAAGCAGTGCGACCACCCCCACCCACCCTCACATAACAGTGCACAAAACGCTCAAATTAATCGCGATCACGAGACGGTGACAACAACAACAACAATGCAGTAGTTTTCTCCCTAAACTCAATTCTCTCCTCTCTTTTCGGTAGGAGCCACCAAAAGGCGGCGCTTATTAGCTACAGAATGCCAGGCGGTAAAACGCTTCCTTTAACCATCAGATTAGAGGACAGAGGGAAAGGGGGAAAAAAGACCAGAGGAGGATTTTATTGATGCTTTTCTTTTAAATGTAAGCACTATTCAAAATGAAAGAAAGAAATATATGAAACATTAATTGAAATGGAAAAAAAAAATATTTTAATTGAAAAACAAAATATATTTATTAACGACGATTAAAGCAAAAGAAAGTTACTGAATGGAAAAGGTAAGATCATGAGGCCAGACAAAAAGGCAATAAAATAAATTTATGGAAGCCCCAAAATGAATGAGGACGAAAATAATGAAAAAAATAAGCAAGAAACAGCGCGGAAGTGAATTATAATAAGTAAATAAATAATTCGGTAGCAGAATTAAAATTTACAACTAATCATTTTCTAAAATATGCCAAGAAATTTCGGATTGTCCAAAATGTTGATCAGAAAATCTGATTAAAACAAGAACTTCGAAAGAACTTCCTACTTTCCTTAAATGGTAATTCCTAAAATTAAAGAAAAAGACATGAAAAGGACAAAAAAGGAAATCCTATCTGTATATTCCATTGTTTAGATTCCAATACTTTTCTGTGGGAGTTTTATCGCATTATCGCCCTAATTTCTCGACAAGCAACCACTTGGAAAACATTTCAAATGTACAAAAAATTACCTCGTCCTTAGTCCTCGAATATGCACAGCAAGTTTCAAGACGATCCATCCAGAATTTCAAACGATACTAGGAGGGGGGAGGGGCGCACACAGATTAATTTAATGATCCTCACTTTCCTATTCGAAAGACATCTAATAAAATGATTTCGAAAACTGACGAGAGGAAAAGCCAGAGAAAAAAATGTTCTCTAACTTGGACAACTGTAGTGGCACACGTATCCAACTTATAAGAGTGTCACAAGATATACAATGAGATAAATACTTTTTATTGACTTACATTACACAAGTATTATCCAGTTTCAAACCAAATGGTGTTTAACTTCAGTTTATTTGGTCGTCTATGTGGACTATAAATTATAAGATACTACAATATGACATTTTTTGTTTCTTTACAGTCTATATTTGATTAGTATAGTTAAGTTATAAGCATATTGTTTCATGGTGATTTTAATAATTCTACTTCTTATTTATCTTCAATCGCATGTATTTATAAACCGATGCGGCAGTTATAAACTTTAACTGATAGTCTGGAGAGTTTCAAAAAACTATTTAAGAGATTGGTATTACATCAAAATAACCTTAATCAAAATGTTAAAATCTATAAACGTTGATCGGAACCTATAAAGTAATAAGGAAAAAAAGCAAACTATGCTACAATATTTTAGATTCGAAGAACGACTACTGAAAAATTATAAAATATATAATTTTAATTCGGTAATAGGGGACTTCTATCTAGCGTGGTGATTTCCTTTGTCTTTCACCCTAAACGATATTATAGTAGAAAGAAAGCTAACAAGAAATTAAATACAAATAACTGCTTAAAAAAAGCATCAGAAGAACAGTAAAAAGTTTGTTGCTCAGTGTTACTGACGAAATCCATCTTTATTGCAAATGACAAGCCACCAAGCAAAATGTCTGTCTGTATATCCGGAAAACTATGTCTCCATCCTTAAATGAGACATGAATATGCAAACGACTTATGCCGACACGCTGCACAGGGTAAACAAATGGCATTTTTTCTCACTTACATCGCTTGAATTATTTCAAGTGAAAATTTGGAGACGGAGGTTTTCTGGCTGTAACTGTGAAGTCCTGCTGATAATGTTAAAGTCCCCATTCTTTTTCCAAGAGGTCTCCAGCACCTCCTTCTCCTCGTAAGTTGTTCAGACAACAAGAGCTACTAGTTCCATCTTTTTTTTAACAAGCAAAAAATCCTGGCAACCATTCAAAATAACCACATCAACCTAATTCGGAATTACAATAAGCACTGAAGAAAGAATTTCAATTTCTAATTATGTTTAAGACTAACAAACCTTTAAAATTAAAACGAAACTTTGAAATATTATTAATAGAAAATCACTGCCTATATATATATATATACTGTATATACAGTTGAACCTCCATATATCGAAGTAGCAAATTGCCGGAAAAAAAATTGATATATTGAAATTTCGATATATAGAATTTTATTATAATTACTCCTAAAACATTAAAATTAAAGCTAATTTTCATATACGAAACTCAATTTCTAATTTATATGCGAATCACATTAAATGAAAGTTAATACAGATAATTAAAAAATGAATTAATATGAAAGATTTATTGAGTACTACATACCTTTAAAAAAAAACAATAATCCAGACAGAGGTTACAATGATCACATTTATATTTTTTTTTTAAAAAACTTCGAATATCTTGCTGAACAGCCAGTTTTGCGGAAAGTTCATCAAAGAAATGTTAACTTTTATTCAGTCCACTAAAAACTTCATAGGAACATTTTCCGCGAATTGAAGTCCACGACGTATTGTTTCAAACGCTTCTCGCATTTCTTTTTCGATAGCTTGGAAATGTTTTCAGATTCATTTACTTCCTCTGGTTCTTCGATTTCTTTTTCATTTTCATGAAACGAACTCAGTATGTCTTCGTCTGTAGGATAATCAGCAACTGCATTCCGATTTTTTATAAAAGTCGACACTGTGCTTGCGGGAATACCAAATTTAGCTAAAATGTCTTTTTTTCGCATTCCGCTATCTACATTCTTCAGCAATTCAACATTATCCACACTTTTATCCCAATAAGTCTTGAAAAAAAATTTCGATATATAGAGATTTTTTTCGATATATAGAAACAGTTTTTCTATGTAATGAACATTGAAATTTGCTAAGAGTTCGATATATAGAAAATTTCGATATGTGGAAGTTCGATATATGGAGGTTCGACTGTATATATATATATATATTGAATGGCCAAACTCGAATGATGCATAATTTCGAGTTTAGCGATGTAAAGATTTCAATTAATCATTTGCAATTTAGAAATTTAGAGCGTAAAGAATATAAGAATAAAATTAACTTATATTACTAAACATATAGCTAAGCCGGACAGCTTTCTGAAACATAAAATCCCAATAATTTCAAAAAACTGTTTCTGTGAATGTATCGGCTTCGAATTACATTCACTTCGTCAGCGGCATCTGGTGTTAAATTTTGAAACTAAAATAAAATTTGGAAGTCACAAAAGCGCATTATTTAGAGAAATTTGCTCTTTCTTATTGTAAATATTCTTTTTTAATTCTTTTTTTAATTTCTTTTGTATATTTTTTACTTTTTTTAATGTTTTTATATATATATATTTAAAATAAAAATAAAATAAAATAAAAAACAAAAATTAAATGATGGGAATATATTTCATCATCAAATTCAATGTAATTATTATATAAATTAAATTGAAGAAAATTAAGAAATACCCTAATAGAAATATTAAATAGACTAGTTATATTAAATTCTGAAATTAAAATTTTTATTTGTTTTAGTAAAGAATCTAATGGTATACCGTATTTGTAAATAAATTTTCAAAATCTGCAGTAAATATATATATTTACCAAGGCTCTTTGTCAAGAATCGCGAAAACTAATTTTCATATATAAACGTAAACCTGGAATTCCTGTTACCACTTAATTTTAAAACAAAAACTGAATTAATTAATTACGTTTCATTCGCTCTAGAATAATAACGAGTATTTCAAGATTTTTTTTTTTTTAAATAAATAGTGACAGTAAACTACAAAGCTTCTAAATGTAATCAATGAAAATAAAAACTTAATACCAAAAATTAAGATAACTTTTCAATGTCATTTAAAAAAAAAGTTTCCATGAAAGTTCCATTAACTGTTCCAAACAGTTAATACAAAATTTACCAAAACTGAAGCTTTATATATACATTCGCATATGAACAGCGAATAAAAAATAGATAATACCATTCTTTAGTCTATTATTCCAATATAATACAATTGTGTGTGTCTCCATAGGAACTCCGGTTTCACTGTATCTATCGCAACGGCGGTTTTCGTTTCCACTGATACCCAGCGTAAATTGCCGATGAAACTCGAACATGAATGTCTGCCCCATGTTCTCTAGCACCAATAGGAAATCCCTACATTTCATGCACGTTTTCCTAAAGTTTGTTTTGTTTAGTTATAGATCTTTTTAAAGCATATATATTAACATCGCCTAAACTTATATATTTTAAAGATTAAAAAATAATAAAAAAAAAAAAGTTCATGAGAAATTACTTCAATTTAACAAGTTTAAAGCAAATTCGGAGAAGATGCCAATTGTCATGATCTGTAGATTAAAAGGGGATGAACTACTATTTCAACATACAATTGTCATGTTTTTATGAAGGCTGCTGCGTTATGTAGATCTCGATTATTCAGACAAATTCGCAGAATTCAGAATTCGTTTTTCTTAGGAATAAATGCAAAAAAAAGGGGGAAACTAAGTTCTCAATGCCAATAAATCTACAATCATCACTGAAATATTTACGTTTGCTTTGAAACATACTTTATTTAACAACAGTAATAAGTATAATGTAAATATAAATGCACAAACAAACAAAAAATTATTAATTAGTATACTATTTTTTTTTTTAAGTTACAGAAAGTTAGGATGGCATTCTTCTGATACTAAAGAATTTACTATGAATGAAAGATAAATAGCCAGCAGTCACCAGTAGTTATCATGGCGAATTGGGTACGCATTTCCCGGCGATTCACGTAAATTTGCATATCATTTGCATAATCCAAAAAATTTGCATATCCCGGCGATTCAGATAATCATTTGCATATTTTTTACATAAAGGTCAGGTGACTGAAGGGTTTTCCGGTCATGTGACCAAACATTAGAATATCATTAGCATATCTCATTTGCATAATTAAAAAACTTTTTGCGTAAAGGTCAGATAACTGAAGGGTTTTTTTCCCCCGTAGCCAGTGGGTTAAAGGTTGATGGTTAATAATTTACATAATTATTAATAATTAATTTGCATATTAATCGTGCCCAAAGGATTAATAGAGCATGTAATATATCAAATTTCGAGATTTTTTATGGGGAATTGAATGCTGACATTTTTAATTAATACAATTATTAATCGTAATCAAAGTATTATTTTGTATCCAAAGGGTTAAATAACCGTGTAATATATCAAAGTTTCAGATTTTTTGTAGCGAATTGAATGGTATCATTTTTATTTCTTCATAAGTTTACTGTTAAGAAATAACAAAAATCTTGACTTGTAGAATATTTTAATGTTGATATTTTTTAATTCTATAATTTACTATTATTTGTTGTCTGGTTCTTATTGATAATGTTTTTAAATAAGGAAGTGACGTTTTGGAGTAAATATTTCATGTAGGAACTTGTCTGATGACGTTTTCCAACATGAACATGATTTTTTAGATTTTGAAAGAAGTACACACAGACACAAGAATTATCTTTTTTTGATTTTTTATTACATTAAAGGAAAAAAAAGAGGTTTCTTGAATAGTTTTTTAAATTTTAATAAAGAATCATCATCTTCTTTTTCTTTGGTAGGCAGCAGGGTACAGCAAATCTGGTTCGGCAAGCAAGGTTCGTCATTGTTCCAAAAACGATTCTTGTGCGAACTAACTCGTCTTTGAAATGTTTTCGCACTAGTCTGCAAACTGTCAGGTCGTTTAAGTCTTTATTTTTTCCAAACAGTTTCAGAAATTCGTATAGAGAATAACCACAACTTTTGTAGTAGAGATATAAAACACAATATTGTTCACACTGTTGAATAGGGTCCTTGTAGAGTTTTGTTGTTTTCGACATGGCGGTAGGTATGCTTAAGGACGAAGCATCTCAACGGCAGTTGTTTCATGGAGCATCGTTACGATTTGAAAAACTCTCCCACATTTCTCTCCACCCAAATCGCAACCCAGTGAGATCCTGGTTGATTGTGGGAGTCGGGATTCATCACGTAGGCGTGATGAGACGGTCTTTGGGGTAATTGATCGATTGCGTACACGCCGCCAAAATGATGTTTGGTTCGGTCGTTTTGGCTTAACAACTCAGTGATCTGGACACTGTTCATGATGGTGGCTTGACAAGAAACAATCACAGGTAACAGTTTCTCTGCTACGACCACATCGATGATGAAAGGAGGACAACACTTGCTCGAAGCACATTTGAAAGTCTTGAAGAACGGCAGGGTATGTTTATGAGATAACTGGATCAGTCGAATAAGAAGTTGCAGGAGGAATCGATCTCCAGCACTTTTTGGAATTCGGCATAAAAAATTACATTGACGGTACTCGGCAAGGCTACTTTGAAACGCATGTCGACTTGTACTGTACCCTATCTAATTGAAAGTACCCTGAATTACTCGAACTGTCTGCTGACAAATCAAAGCCATAAACGGTTGAGCCCTGACCATAATCTGCATAATTAAGAGCTAAACCAGTATCGCATCCTAAACGATCAGTGATGGCGAAAAGAGAGGAAATTTCAAGCATATAAGTGGTTGGTGTAATCCGGTTGGTAGGGTTGACTACGAATGCATCGTCCATCAATCGATAAATTAATTAAATTACTATCAAAATGGTGGAAGTGAAAGGGATTTGTTTTAAAGGAACCATTAAAGGCTGAATTTTCAACTAAACCTATCACGACTCGTTTTGGAAGCTGACCCGTAAATACATTATCGATATTGGCTTGTAAAATCCCTCTGGGGATAGAGAATACTTTATATTCGACTTTTGTTAAAGGATATTTAGCTTGAGTGGAGGGTAAGATTTTGGAATGCGCTAATGAAACACTCGGACTTACTTTCACTTTACGAACAAATAACGAAGCATGTTCTATAAAAACTTTATAGGTCGGGTTTTGGTCTGGAAAAAGGAGATAAAAACTGAAAAACTTGAAAAAGAAATAGCCGATAAGGTATTTCAAGATATTGCTGTATGAAGAAGAGTAAGATGTAATATAGAGAAATTTTGTAAGTTTTATTAGCATTATTTATGTTTATTAAGAGATAAAAACTGTTTGTTGCGGTTAAGCCGAATATCTACATTGTTTATTATCAAACGTTCTTGTTTGAAGAGATCACAATGAAGAGATCCGACCAAGTCTAGGGTTTTACTTTCTGCAATCAAACTATTACGAATTTTCAATCGACCATTACATTCCTCTTCTGTTGGATTGAGATTCTTAAATTTTCCTCTTATGTCCATGTACCATCCCGACGCTGTCAACTGAGTTGCTTTTGAATCATGACCGTGATTTAATAAAGTTTCTAAATAGGCCCTATAAGAGTAAGTTATCTGTGGATGAAATTAATTTATCTCCTAAAAATACATCAACTTGATTAAATAATGAATGAAGTAAGAAATTAACAGGAGTTACTTTATCAGCTACTTTGAGCGGAGAATTATCATTTCCTTTTACAATTTTGAGTCTGATATTTAAAACGGATTTCGAGAGGTCTACGTATTCGTCCCCAACCCTGAAATGACAAATTCAATCAGTCCTGTTTCTGAAAGAGAGGCTATGGGATGATATTCGATATCTGTATTACCTTCAATAGCGACTTGTGTCGGGGGTAGTTCAAAAAGACCGAGTTCGGATTTAAAACATTCGCACGAATTGGAATGAGGTGAGTGAGTGTCGGTCATGATGACTTCGAATCGAAAATATCACGACTGCGTTTCTTTGGTTTTTTGGATCGTTTACATTGTTTGACCGGTCGGATGGACTGTCTCTCTAAAAAATGAAGGTGAAGAAAAGGGAAATCGTCTTTTTGCTAAAAGTCCGCTTCCTGCTTGACCGGAAATCGCATTACGAAACGCTTCCCCATGCATGATTTTGCCAATTCTTTAAAATCTTTACCCGATTGTACATCTTCCAAAATCTTACTACCACTCACTAAAGCCTGCCTGCCCGCCGTTTTTCAAAAACGGCCTTTTTCAAAATTGGTTTAGCCCATCGAAATAGCGAACTGAAGATATTTCCTTAACCCATGGCCCCTTTGAAATCGGGAACCCACAAAAATTGGGATATCTCTACTTCCTCCACCTCCCGCCTGATTTTGATAATACTGAAGACAAAGAGAAGGATCTGCACGATACTTCATTATCAAATTGTACGAAAGTGCAATGTCAAGGTGACTCATCCATGCTTAAGGGGTATGGAAGATCCAATATCGTTTCGTAAGAAAACAGAAATGGTATCAAAGGAAGAACGAGAAACAGATCTGTAATATAAAGTATTAAACGATTTACTAATCAAATCACCATGTTTACCATCGACTTGAATCAATCGAAGCAAAGGAGCAAATGTGTTTCCGACGTGTGACGCCTCGATAATATTGCAATAGACGAATATCGAATCGAACCCGAACCTGAAATCGATCGACGAGGGCGCCTCCCACGATCCCTGATCAAAATCAACACGGTTTTCGAATCCTAAGAGAGCTGTTAAATTTTCAGTTAAATGTAAACTATAAGGTGCTAAAACAGTGACAATCGTACGTTGAGTCAGGGGGGAGTAATCAAAGACAACACAACGTCGATTTCGATCAATCTCTTTGTAATCAAATCGAATTTCGATATTAAGGTTAATGGAGGTTGTTAATAATTGAGAATCCGAATAATAACCAGGAGGAATATTAAACTCTTCAATTTGTTCTTTGTCTTCACTATTGTTACAAACATAAAATGCAAAGGAACGCCCCACTTCACTTTTTTGAATCGTGGCTTGATCTGAGGCAATCACGGATTCTGTGATTCGAACAAAAGACTCGTTATTAATTTTCTTTTCTGGAAACTGAAATGCTGAGAATCCTAACTGAATGGATATTTCTCTGGGAAACCATAGTTCGAAATGAGAATTCACTGAAATGGAAGTCTGCCAAAAGGTAGGTGATTGTTGGATTTGTAAAGTATTTTTCAATTATTCAAGACGCGTTGATGATGTTTCGTCTTTTGTTAAAAACGTTTGTAATTCTCTCATCAAATGACGGAGATTCGGAAAGTGTTTTGTAAAGGTAAATTCTTTTTTTAAAACAATCTTGTTGTTTTTTTTAATGAAAAATTTCCCACCCGTTTCCAGCGTTAAATTGTACCACAAGTGTGGGTAATGTAATTCCGTTTAACAGACTTCGTACGGTTCCTTTAATTCTATTCTTTTTGGCAATTTCGTAGTAAAACTAGTGAATGTGTTTTCGGGAAAATATTCCATACTGGAATTGGAGGGTAACGTTAAATAAAAGTTATCGGACATCGCTAGCTGGAACCCAACTGTCAAAATCTTTTGAATAACCCAGGGGTGTTTGTGGGACCCCAAAAAATCCCCGGAAACTTTTACGGACTTACTACCGACATTTTGGAGTTTCGAGAAGGGGGGGGGGGGAGAATACCCGTATTAGCTAATACGGCGAAAAATCCCCCTTCTCTACTTATTGGCGCCACGCCAGGTCACGTGATCGCACATCTGGTCGAACGAAGTCTCTCCCTTTTTTTTCTGCCGCGCCTACTTGCCGAAAAGAATCCAGAAGAGAATGTCCGAGAACCGGGGGAATGAGTCAAAACTCGCAATAAGAACAAAAAAGAAGTTTTTTTCCCCCTTTTCACGCATTATCACTGCCTTTGGAGAAAGAAAGGAAAAGTTTTCACCACACACACTGACCTTGCGTTTTCTGCTTTCAAAGCAAACAAAATTACCCAGATCAAAATAAATAATTCATTATTATTCCTACTTCCTTTTGAACAAGGATCCCCGGAGCACAAACACCCCTGATAACCTTGCCACCTGATCAAATATTGTTTTTTCGAACCTTGCCCTTTCTCTCTAAGAATTTTTTCAACGGGATAATAACTTGTTTCGTCTTTATGAACTACTTGTAATTCAAAAGCATAAAACGTACCGAGAACAGGTTCGTTTTTTTAATCTACTAAACGGTAATCGGATGGAATACGATTCACTTTTTCAACAATTCAAAAGATTTTCAAAGTCCAACCACCTTCGTATCCTTTCTTAAAGGGACGTCTCGATTCCGAAATACGCGCATGCTCGCCAACTTTTAACGGTTGTTTGACACGAGAACGGGTTGGTGTACTTTTTTTATACAGTCGTTGCCACACTTCCGTTTGATTCCACGGAGTTACTTCCAGGGGTGCACGTCCAATGGATCGGTGATAAGTTGATTGTACGATTCTACAACGTCTGGCAGTACGTCAATATAACGATACGATTTATTGTAAAAAAACCAACGATGTAAACGTTCTTTTAAAGTTCGGTTGAATCTTTCAACCACAGCATATTTCGTTTCGTTATTGGTTGTAAAATAATGATTTTTTTGTTGTTTGAAGAACGATTGAAATGGTTCGTTTTGATATTCTTTCCCACGATCGGTTTGTAAAACTTCGGGAGGATTGGTTTTTAGTAAAATTTCACTAAATGCCTGAGTTACTTCTGTTCCTGTTTTTCTTTGAATGGGAAGAACATAACTTTTTTTGGAAAACACATCGATAATCGTAATTAAATAACGAATTCCGTCGTTCTATATTGCTAATTTTGTCATGTCGACTAAATCACTTTGCCATTGCGAATTGATACCTGCTACAACCGTTTGGTTTCTAGGAAAGTAATGACGAACAGGTCGGTATAACGAATAAGTATCGTTCTTTTGAACCCACTCGAGAAATTGTTGCTTTGTAATGTGATAAGAGTCTCTCTTTGGCTCTTTGATAAGAGTCTCTGGATTCCTCCCAAGGAACCGGGATCTTTTGGATTATAATAAATCGAATGCAATAAACTGTTTATTTTTTGCTGCACAATTCTTTATAACAAAGACATCGACCTGACCCCCTCTGTGGTTGAACTTTATCTAAAAACTTTTGGAATTGTTCCCATCCTTTTGCTACTTTTCTTTTTCGTGTTCTCGAATTGAATTAAATGAACAATGTTACTGTCGGGTATAACGGTTCCTTCAAGTCAAACCTTGCTGGAATTATTATTCCAGGTAATGCCAGGTATTTTATCCAGTTTACGCATCACCTCCGAAATCGTTCTAGTATGTTTCGCAACGGCAAATTTTTGAAGTAATGACTTTTTGGACGCGTTTTTATTTTGCGATTGGGCGACCCGGGTCGGCATTTTTATCCGTCGAAGGCGGCGCGTGAGCGTCAAGACCTGGGTCCCGAAAAAATTTCGCCTCCGGCAATTGAGGTTTTCCCGCCTCTGCCGGCGTGGGCGCGGGGGATAACCTGTCTTGATTTTTAAAGGTTTCAAATTTAACTCGAAATCGATTTAGACACTTTGTTTTTATATCGTCTTGAATGAGAGAATCCTTTACAATTTTATCAAACTCTGGTTCGATTTGACTCAGTTTTTCGAGATAGGGATGCTGTGAAATGTAATGTGAAAAGAGCGAGGCTGAGAAGAAGAAGCTAACTGTTCAGGTGAAAAAACCAGTAATTTCTTTGTATGCTCCATGCTATCGATTAATCAAGGAACCGATTAAAGTTGCTATTCCTGGAATTAATAAGGACTATAACCCTGCACCGTGTTGAACCAAAGCCTTTTTGCGTTTCTCAATAGAGGCCGAAGACGTACCAATGTAACGCAATACTTTTTTATGCCTATGTAGTTTTTGTTTCACAGAAGACTTTAAAGGAACATTTCCATATAAAATGTTACCAGTACATTCGGATAGACAACGAATGAAGTCGTTCGAACTGTATTCCACTAAATGCTGAATTTGTATTTTCGAAAGGAAACGAATCACCTGTAAAATTTTACAGTATTTTTGTAAACGGGAGCTGCGGTGATGTGATGCTTTCTTACTCGTGGCTCGAGCCATAATGACAAAACAAAGTTATGGGTTTCGAATAATTATAACTATTTCTTTTTTGAACTGTAAATAATCATGGGAGACTCATCTGGAAAAATATTAGTTCATATTCTATGTTGATCAGGTGTCGAATATTTTAAATCTATTAATAAATAACTATAAGGTTTGGATTTTGTTGCATCTTCATAAGATTCCATGAAAAATTTAAAAATACTTGTAAAAAGTTGACGTCCTAAACACGATATTTGATTGGCGTCGCGTAGGGAACGAAACACCACAATGTAACCCGCATTTAAACTAGCCATACAATGCGCAGCCGATTTGTGAAACAAGTTTTGGACTAGATAAAGTACAGACATATTACAGTGATGACTGTATTTGGTGAAGATCTTTTCAACTGATTTATCAGCTTCACCCATTAAATCGTTTATAATTAATACCCTAGCAATGGCGGAATCCATTTCAGCTAAATTTGGAACCCCCTCGTGAAATTGGATCGATGGGATTTGGCTAAACAAATTTTGATATACTCCGTAGCACCAAATGATTTCGCGCGGAGATTGATTAAACATTATGTGACAGTTTCGAAGTAATTTTTGCGCGAAACATGATTTTCCAACCCCAGAAGGACCTGAAATCATCATTGTTTGTTGAAATTTAAAAATTTTGGAATCGACAGAAGATGAGGACGACATTATGTTTTCTTCACCAAAGCCGAAAGTACAATGATCAATAGCCGTGTGGATGTGTCAGATATTGACCTATTTGGCGGTCTTTTGTCCTAGCAATTTTGTGTTTGGTGAGTAGTCCCGTGCAATCTCATCTGTCATTTGACCGAGATAGGAACTGATTGGCACCTGATACTCGGTCGGACGGTTGAGATTACGAATATAAAAGACACTGTCGGTATCTATGTACAGCACGCGTGACCCTAATTTTCCTAAATATGCATATAAATGTAACCGCGCTTGAAAAGTAACAAAGGCTGCCAATACAACATTTGTATGATCCCCAGCTTGTCGAAGACAGCCCTGTACTGCTTTATTTCTTGCCGCGACACAATTTGGCGGTCTTTTGTCATAGCAATTTTGTTTGGTGAGTGGTCGCGCGCAATCTCATCCGTCACTTGACCGAGATAGGAACCGATTGGCACCTGATACTCGGTCGGATGGTTGAGATTACGAATATAAAAGACACTGTCGGTGTCTATGTACAGCACGCGTGAGCCTAATTTTTCTAAATATCCATTTAAATGTAACAGCGCTTGAGTAGTAACAAAGGCGGCCAATACAACATTCGTATGATCCCCAGCGATTTCAACATCATCAATGTGAGACCACTGTACTTGTACTATCGACTCCCTGAAAAAACGTATATCGTGCATCATCTTGGTCTGATCTAAAAAGAAAGCAAAATACTTTTCGGGAGTATTGACGTATTCCGTCATGGTCTTTTTAGACCTTTCAGCCAATTTTCCATAAAAGGAATTTAAAAACAATTTTGCCAAATAACAAAGGGCTTCGTTCTTGACAATGTCCGATTTTTCTAGATGAATAGCTCGTGAAGTTCATACTCGCTAATATATCGATCACGTTCTTCCTCGGTTTGACATTCAGCAGGAAAACCATCATTGGTCTGCTTTAATTTTAAAAACGCGTCTACATAGCCTGAAAACAAGCCTCCCTCTTTTGTTGTTTTATCATAGCGCGTTGTTTCTTTGAAATGCCAAACCTGGAAAATCTTTTGAATGGTGTAGCCGCAATCGAGTGCTTTCTGAAGTTCAAGAGACACGCAAGTACTCGTCAAGGCTCTTTCTTCCTCTGTGTGAATGCATGGTGGAAGGTAGCAGGAATTTGCCTCCACACAAGAACGACAAAGAGGAAAAAAGAGCTTTTTGTTGTAACGAAATGGGAGTACGGGATGGAACAATTGAAGCGGTGGTAGAACCCTGCATTGAATGAGTCCACAATAGGAAGAAATATCTGTTGTATCGAGATTCCAAAGAATCTCAGGCAAATTGAGGGGATACAAACCATACTTCAAAACGTATGGATACAAACTAACAATGTCTGTGTATTTTATTTCTTCCTCGGAGGAGCAGTCGTGATAGAGGGTGATTCCTTCCACACGACCGCCATAGTATCCATGTTGTGGCTCTAAAATTTCTAATTTATCCACAAATTCTTTCATAGCAGGGTTACTTTTCAAGTCCCGTTTAAATTCACATTACCATTTTGTTTCCACTGAAAAACCTTTCATGTCACGATCTTGTGCCTTTTGTAAAGTTTGATGAAATCGTTCCCCCAGAGTAACATTGGAATTGTAACATTTTTGATTGGGGTTGGAAAAACATTTTGGATGTCCATGGATGTAACAGCCATTAAATTCGAAAACAGTTCTGTTTTCAGCATCGAGACCGTCAACATAATATTTGTCAATTTTGAGTTCCCCAGTATTTAACATGTGATCTATAGCTACTCCGCGCTGATGTGATTCCCATGCTAGCCATTTCAACGCGTCATCACTATAGTGTTTCGCAGCACGTAAGCCTTCATGGGGTATAAGGGCAATCGTGTTCAACTTTAAGAATTTTTGACGAAACACTTTCACACAAGCGGAAGCTAAGTGATGGCGTTTTGAAATGGACAATATCCGTCGGAAACTTGCAAAAAACTGTTACGAAATTTAAAAGAAGCTTCAGCCAATAATTCTACATCGCTATTACAATAATCAACCAATTCTTTTTGGAAATCAAATGTAAGTCAATTTGCTCTTGTTGCCATTGTAAAAACTTATCACGAGCTTCCGGGGACATTGAATATGGATCATAATAACTAACGTCAGGAATTGAACCGCGATAATTAAAATTTTGGCTCTTGTTTAGCAGATGAGGAAAATACCCTTTTCGAAATTTCGATGAATCGATTCCAAATGCCTTATTCAAACGACAGAGTGGCTTTGGCATAAAGCACAAGGAATCAATGATACGTATTTTCTGCCATCCTAAAAACAAGAGACGATTTCCATTGAAAATGGTTTTTGGTTTTTCATTATTTAGAATTAAATATTGTAAAATGAAATGGGAATCGAAATTTGATCCATTATGACTTGAAACTGTCACTGATCTAGACCCGTAGACTCGGAATAACCATTCACAAAAAGCATAATGCGCGTTTTCTTGTTTGAAAATATATAAACGTAAATGATGTTGATTAGGATCACCACAGTGGAAACAAACCTTGGGATTGTCGGTGTAACAATGATCACAAACTGATTTTGCTATGCACAAATTTGGAATGAGCTCCACAATGGAAACACCATTTGAGTCGAATTTTTAATTTTTTCACAGGTTGTTTCAAAATCAAAAAAAGATGAAACAACCTGTCTTTTCCTTTTTAAGTTTCAACGGGTTGCAAAAAGCATTTGTGATCAGCACCGACTTTAGTTTTACAATTAAAACACTGATGCATACCACATTGATACTTTGTTTTCACGTGTGTTTCTTTTAATGCATCAACATCAAATCTGCAATGACTGCATTTCTGCAATTGCATGCAAACAGTTAAAAGAATTTGTATTTTGAATTTTTTGTTTACTTTATGTTGGGCCAAACAGGATTCCGAATAAAAGAAATGTTTGCAATCTTTGCAAGAAATACACTTTACTTTTTTACAATTTCCACCATTGTTAAAACACAAGGAACATCGATTTTCACAATGGTGATCTAGCGCATTTTTGTACCCGTGCCAACAATGAAAGCAAAAATAGCTCTGATTGTAAAAAGCTTTAACTGACTTAATTACATCAAAATGATTTCCATGATGATATAAAATTAATTTGTCCTGTTTTTCGTTTCCGACGATTACGGATTTATTATCATGGGAAATCACAATTATTTGATAATCTGAAAGATGAGTTCGAAATTTCTTTATGTCCTCGAGACCATAATTTGGTTGGCCTAGAGGAACCCTGGCATTTCTATGCAAATCTCGAGCTAGTTCTAATTGAATACCACCTCCATGTCGAATTGATTCCCATTGTTTAGGCTGAGGATCAGCGATGCTAGCAATACTTGTTACCAAACATCGGGCTAAACAGTAAGCATCTTTATTTTTAATTTTGATTAAACATTTTTTTTGTTCAAGTTTAGTTTCCAAATCAGCATAAGAAGTAAATTTTCCTGATCCGCGCGGAGGGTTAACAACAACAATTTGAACTTCAATCTCATCTTCAAATTTCAAAAACTTATCTGATTGAGCTAGTTTTTCTAACACACTAATTAATTGATCCAAATCAAATTGGTGCACAGTTGTGAAAGGCATATATGCAGGCCTATCAAAAGAGCTGGAATGAATGGTTAAACCAAAGATAGAATTAGGTGTGCAATCGCAAGTTGCTTCCGCAATAATACGAGCAAATAACACTTTGACTAATTCCGCTAAACAGATCCCATTCCCACACTGTAATAAATATTCTAATTCATCGATTGATGGATCTAACAATTGAAAAATAAACTGCCTGCTGTACGTCTGATAATTAAGAACCCTATAAGATTCGTTAATTCGAATTAAATTAACCAACCAAGCTAGAATTTCCTCTCGCCTTGAGACACCATCATCCTGAGTCAAAGGTGATTTGTCTTCAGAACTCGAATAATCGACCAACTTCATGCGCTTCGGGGAACTCATGTTGTAATGTCAAAGAAATAAAAACTATGTCAGGGAATATTTTAAAAAAGAAATTCTGTTTTCATTTCTGAATAAAATAAACTAGTAAAATCTAACCTTTTTCTCTCTCTTGGAAAACCAGCAAAAATGTTAGTGAGGTTCTATTGATGAAACAGACATCAATAGATGCCAAGTCACTTTATCCAAGCTATTTATACACATTACAAACTAGGTCACCTTTTCCTCCTGTTGTTTTTCTCCTTCTCCAGTCAAAAATAGTACCCGGAAGTCCTTCCCCCTCACACTCAGGGGGTTAATTGATATGAGGAAAATTCTTTTCTAATGGTTTTCCTCATCGTCCAGAGAGGTTGTTAATGGAAGAAGAAGGAAGTTTTTGTCTTTCCTCCTCCTATCAATCACTCCACAAGGGGTTAATTGACGAATGAGGAAAACGATAATTTTGTCACTCTCAGAACTGTCACATGACCCCAATCTTAAACACGTCACAAGTAGGCATTAGTTTATCCAATAAAATTCGAGAACATTGTCTAATAGAATTCAGAGATTGTGTTTAACCAATAAGCAAGTATTAATCACATGACCTTTATCCAATAGTACTCTTGAACATGTTTAACCAATAAGAATCAAGTTACCTGTTTGCTTATATATAAACCCCTTGTTTGGCGGATTCTCATATCAATCCACTCAGAAAATGTTTTCCAGATTGCAAGACTTAGCAGAGCATCGAAGGCTTACAGCATTGGTAAGTTATTTTTTGTTTTGTTTTTCTTTGTTGTTTAAGTTTTGTTTCTTTCTAAATACATTTATATTTGTATAGTAAAGTTTAAATAACATCCTTAATTCAGAACTTGTATTTTTTTTCTATCTCTAAATTTAAATTATTTTGTAAATTTGTTGTTGAAGCACTTTTACAAATGAACAAGCATTTAAATTTTTTTTTCTCTTTTCCAGAATTTACCTACTTCTTCATCGATACATACAATGCCAAATTCAAAGGCATTAGGAGAAAATATCTTATTGGTCTTGAAAGATAATGTTATTCGACTGCAGAAGCATTATTATTCTAGACAATCACACAAGTTTGAATCTCTTGGTGAAGGTTTAGAACTTGATGGAAATTCACTAAAAGAAATTTTAGAAGATCATCAAAACATTACCAATGCCTATTGTCAAGCAGAAAGAAATACGAAAGCTAATAAGCTGGCAGAATTGTCAGCTTTTCAAACGAGTAGTGGGATTTTAATACAGTTAATTCAGCCATCCGTTTATGAAGTTTGTATCCAGATCACCGATGGTAGCAAGTTCATACAAATGAAACATCCAGCTTGGAGAAATTTAAAACTTGCTTTACAATCACCACCCTTCTCTCATTTCATCCAAGAACTTAATTTTCACGAAGAGACTAAAGACCTTCAAGCCCCCTTGAAAAAGCGTAAGAGGCACGATTTTGAATTTGACCCCATGGACAGTTCAGACATGGAATCTATGTTTTAGAAAGCCTAAATCAACTTGTATTCCTTTGATAAAACTTGTATATATGTAACCTTTTTTTATTTAATGAAATAAAAAATACTTAAAAAGAGATAAACTTGTATCTGAAGTACTTCTTTCCTTACCTAAAAACATTATCAATAAGAAACATACAGCAACTAATAGTAAATTATTTTTCTCTTCCTATAGAATAATCATTGTAAAAAGCATAAATAATATATTACTAGTTTATTTCTTAACACTATGTTTAGGAAGAATTAAAAATATCAACATTAAAATATTCTGCAAGTCAAGACAATTAATACTTTATTTCTTATCACATCCATACATGTTGGAACACGTCATCCGACAAGTTCCTACATGAAATATTTACTCCAAAACGTCACTTCCTTATTTAAAAACATTATCAATAAGAACCTCCATGTCGAAATAATAATAATAGTAAACAAATAATAGTAAATTATAGAATTAAAAAATATCAACATTAAAATATTCTACAAGTCAAGACTGTTATTTCTTAACAGTAAACTTATGAAGAAATAAAAATGATACCATTCAATTCGCTACAAAAAATCTGAAACTTTGATATATTACACGGTTATTTAACCCTTTGAATACAAAATAATACTTTTATTACGATTAATAATTATATTAATTAAAAATGTCATCATTCAATTCCCCATAAAAAATCTCGAAATTTGATATATTACATGCTCTATTAATCCTTTGGGCACGATTAATATGCAAATTAATTATTAATAATTATATAAATTATTAACCATCAACCTTTAACCCACTGGCTAGGGGGAAAAAACCCTTCAATTATCTGACCTTTATGCAAAATTTTTTTTAATTATGCAAATGAGATATGCTAGTGATATTCTAATGTTTGGTCACATGACCGGAAAACCCTTCAGTCACCTGACCTTTATGCAAAAAATATGCAAATGATTAACTGAATCGCCGGGATATGCAAATTTTTTGGATTATGCAAATGATTTGCAAATTTACCTGAATCGCCGGGAAATGCGTACCCAATTTGCCATGATAACTACTGCCACCAAAATCATTCGCGGAAGTTCCGAAGTAATAGTTTGGTTAGTGATCAACACTTCTGTCTCAGATTTCTGTGAACCACTGTAGCTGATGCAGACTATCTTTATGAGGCTTAAGAGAACCGTAACTGTATTCTGTGTTCAGCGGTCTAATGATCTGTGGGATTGAAAGCGTATATTTAGTAGGTAAATCGCTGCATCATATAATGAAAGCTTAACCACGCTTTGGAATTCAATTATCAGTTGTATTTGATTCTTGACGTATTTTTACAGCTTCTTGGAATTCTCACGTTAGTTTCTGCGCATGAAGTAAAACTACGTAAAATCCCCCCCCCCCCTTTTTTTTTTAGTTTCTGGGTTGTACCATTTCCAATTCACTAAAAAACGAGGACCTACTCTATCAGCGATGTGACATCAGATTTAGACAATACATTCTTTTATAGAAGATTAACGAAAGCCATTGTACAACAGGAGCTGGCATGCTAAATAAACGGAATAATGCCAAAGAAAAGCATGCTAATTTCTGAATCTTGCGAAATAATTTTGTTTGTAAGAGGATTTTTCTCTTTTAATTAGCAGAAGTTAAGAACATTTTAAGGCAAATTTTACTTTATGCAAATACTTCCTCCTGCAGCATTTCGATAATTGTTCTGAATAAAATGATTTGGTGCTTCACGCCTCCGTGAACAAGGTGGACGATGATTTGTTTCAGTTGATCATTCCAACAATATTTCAGGAGCAGTGACGGAAGGTGCTGATAATTAGTGATACCTTCAAGAAGATTTTCCTTCTCAACCGAATGTTCCAGCATCCACATATTTTACTATATACGCCAGTCAGTTAGTCTAGGCTCACTGAAAATCATACCACCCAAACACTTCCACTGCCATTCACCCAGATATCAAAGGTAAACTCAAACTGGATCGTGATTTATAGAAAGTTTGGTGAATCATCACCTCCAGGTGATCAAAAGTGTCAAAGAATGGCGTGTCTGTAAAACTCGACAGACGGAAATAACAAGAACTTTGATTAGGACAGAAATTTTGTTTTTGTAAAATGGCAAAAAATAAATATATAAATATTTTACTGAAAATATAAAATAAATATATATTTCGAACAATATAAAGCAGTTAGAAACTGGCAAGTTCTTGTTTCATAACCTAAGTAGAAATTCATTTAATACATTCATGGATTATATTTTCTTAAAATCTTTAAAACTGCAGGTCAATAATTATAACTGTTAATCTGCTTACCAGGAAGCATAAACTCAATTTAAATGATGAAACAGTTCATAATCCATTAGAACATACCTTCCCTATTGCACTATACCTTTTTTTTTTTTGCTTAGGAAAAAAAAATGTCATTGAAATAGGGCTTATTATACTTTTTCCTTTCATTCTACACACGGATCAATTACCATGTTTATTGAATTTCACTAATAGCCTGGTGGGACTTTCCGTTTCATTTCCTTTCTCTTCACTCTACATCTCTCCTGAAAGTGATATAATCTCTTCGGAGACTTTCGGCTGTCTTGGGAAGACACAGCGATTGTCCTGGTTCCGACACAAACGATAATTGTAATGCAAATACCCGCTGATGTAGCAATAAGAATTTCGATCCATTAAATTAACTCACGTCTACAGGAAACCTAATATCAGTGTTTCTTTTTTTTTTCCCTGCAGAGAAAGTGGACTCATCCCAGCACAAATGCTAAGAATCAAAATTTTACACAAGAATGGAGGAATATAAAAAATAAAACGAATGTACATACACACACTCCCAATTAAAACTTAATATAGAAAATCACATCTGCAATTTATTTGACAATATTTAATTAATTCAGTTAGAACCACCCTCCTCCACCAGAAGACACTCATTCTTATTTCTCAACTTTCTCGAGTGACGGACAATGCAACTTAAGATTTCAAACATTAACGATTTCAACTGGACAATGACTGCAGTAAAGATAACTCTTAAAAAACTACAAACTAAGGAAAAAACACAATGACTAATTCGCCTAACTAAGAAACAGAATTTTTTCATGTAAGATACAACATCATTAAAGACTGTCATGGTCTACAATGCAAAATAAATCTTGTTTGCTCTTAATAGATGCTGCTCAAACATTTACATATTAAATGATTTGAATGATATTAACCTATTTTTATAAGAAAATTTAGGCTCTAAAATCAATATATCTGAATGTGTATCTCCTCCTAACAGTGTATCTCTTGAAACTTGATATACATACTTACGATACCAGATTTCAATTTCCTTCTTGCAGTTATTCTTGTATATATTGTGCGTGAAAATATTCCCACAGAAAAGAATTAAGAAGCGAAAATCCTAAGAAAGAATTTACACTAGAGGCAACAATTAATTTTTATTGGTGTCCAACAATGAATTGTAATCCATTTTGTTTGCACAAGCTTAAAGTTCATTAAAATTAATTGAAGTTAAATTTTTTTTTTTATATATATTGATATATACAACTAGCAACCCGGGAAAAGTGGATTTTGCCAACGTGCGACTGCTTTCTTACAACTAACCAATAAAAATGGA
This sequence comes from Thereuonema tuberculata, assembly GCA_023159025.1. Taxonomy (NCBI): domain Eukaryota; kingdom Metazoa; phylum Arthropoda; class Chilopoda; order Scutigeromorpha; family Scutigeridae; genus Thereuonema; species Thereuonema tuberculata. The sequence continues at coordinate 50,499 of JAFIDM010100317.1, read as the reverse complement.
TTCTCCCAACCCACGACTGCTTTTAAAACCAGCGAGTGCGTCTATGACATATCTTTATTTTTTATAGAGATTAGAATGTAGACCCTGTGGCCTAATGGATAAGACGTCTAACTTTGGATCAGAAGTTGCAGGTTCGATTCCCATAGTGAACTTGTAGAAATTATTTCCATTTTCACAAATCACAACAATTGCGCCGGACAGACAGCCAGAGAAATAAAAGATTTTAGTAATGTAAATTTGCATATTCAATTTCCAGCAAATGGAAAATTTGAAGGTAGATTATTTATATCCAGGGAATATTATTTACAAATTGGAAGACTTTTAAAAAAAAAAAGGCGGGAAGGAAATAAACATTTTAAAGAAATTACAAGATAACTGCAAGAAGGAAATTGAAATCTGGTATCGTAAGTATGTATATCAAGTTTCAAGAGATACACTGTTAGGAGGAGATACACATTCAGATATATTGATTTTAGAGCTTTAAAATCTTTCAGGAACTTCCTTTTAACACACACAAAAAAACATTCCATTGTTATCCTGATGTATGTGAAATCAATTAAAAAACAATAAAAAAAAACCAGTCAATTTTTCTTCAAAATCACGTACAATATTTGTGTTTCCACTCTATCCAGGGGTGGGTGTGTGACATACAAACTTCCCATTCTTCTGCTTAATCAATCCGATGCGCATGTATCAGTGAGTGAACAGCATCTGCAATTCCTAGTAGAGTAAGTCATGAAACTGCCTCGG